>JAQQSV010006847.1:0-14176 GCA_028646515.1 Pseudochirops corinnae
ATAGATGATAGACAGATGATAGATAGATGATAGATGATAGATAGATGATAGATAAATAGACAGAAACGAAAAAGGCTTTAAAGCTTACAGAGCACTTTATGTGTGTGTATAAATATATGAATGTATCTGTGTACAAAATCTCATTTGATCCTCTAAACAACCCCATAAGGAATGCACTTACTATTAGTTGTTGTTATTCTTCTTATTGTTGTTGTTGTTGTTTATTATCATGATTCCTAAAAGAGATAAATTCAATTGTTCACTGTCACAGAGTCGGTATCACAGGCAAGATCTGAACCCAACCCTTCCTGATTATAGGTCCAGTACTTAATCTACTATTATTGCATTGTTTCTCTTTTTAAACATATCATAGGAACTATCTATTAAAGGAAACCCATGATGCATCTTTTATCAAATAAATATAATCAGCCCCTTATTTCTATTCCATACATTTGGATTTTTGCATATCCATTTCCTTGAAGCAGGCAGGGCACAGATCAGCAGCAGGTAGAGATTTGCCTTCCTGTCTTCATAATTACAATGCTCTGAAGTTCAATAGAAATTCCATGAAGCAAAAAAGAACCCCTGGTGATCATTCTTTTATTTTAAGTTTCCAGTTCAGGACACAGTGATCATCCTAGTTCCAAATGAAACATCTCCTATTGAAGTATTTGTCAACAGAGATTGCTATCACGGTAATGGTCATCTGAGATGTAAAAAACAGCTTTTATAACCAAGACAAAAAGTACAAAATGCATCCATATTAAGCAGCACACAATGCCATCTCAGTTAATTTTTCTAAATTAGGGGTAAGAAGTGTGTGTATGTGGAGACTAGGTATCACTGCTAAGAGGGCAGAACTGGGCAAAGGAGAAGTTCATGTGCAGAAGTTGGGGGGTGGGGGACAGTGGTGGTAGTCACCATTCAATGGCTAATTTTAAGTAATTATTATTAATAAGTGCTCATTTCTATTGCTTCTGTGCTTCTGATAAACTAAAAGTACTCTCAGCAGCCCCCTAAATATCATTGCGCTAAGATAATGTCTCAGTTGCCTTACCCTACTTATAGCACTGCTAGTCACTACAAGTTAGATAAATCAACAGCTTTTATCAATTTAAAACTTGAAACAATGGAGTGACTTCTTCCACTTCTATTAGTTCATTTTAATTTTATTTCCATTTAGATGATGTGAGAGTCCTTGATACTTATTCTCATCCTGCATTTGCCTGCAAGCAAAACTGAAATCTAAAAGGTTTAATTTGGAGTTTGGGGATAGCTTTTGTCTTAGTAAAACTCACAGGCCAGATTGAATAGAAGCTTGATGATACTTCTCCTGTCTGACAATGTCAGCATTATGTTTTTTTGTAATTTTTCATTTTTTAATTGTTTTGTATAGTACTTATATTTGTAATTTTTATTTTATTTTAAGCTTAAATACAAAACAAGAAAAGAAACCAACTGAAATACTAAAACTAAAATAATACAAAATAAGGAAAGAAAAAAAGCATTGCCATGTGCACAGCAGAACATGAGACAGGATTCAAAATAGACAGCAATAAATTTCCTTTTCAAGAAAGCCTATATAATTAATACTGCATGCTATGTTGAGAGCCGCCCATCTTTTCTTTGCTTCCTTGTAAGTTTTCTTTTGTTCTCTGCTGTGTACTGGACGATGTCCAATTTAAAAGAGGTGGTAGAAACTAAGCTAATCACCAGATCACAGGTCGTGATCATGTTCCTAGAGGTCCTAAAGACCTCGGAGGTCATCCAATCCAGCCCCTTCACTTATGGAGGCTAAAACGATCTTTGTTCTTATCCTCGGACACCCTGGCTGTTTACAGAGGGCAAGTTGGTTTTGTGTGATTCAACATATTACTAATTAAAACCTGTTACCTTCCTATGGGCAGATATATCCTCCTCTGGAGAAGCATTTGCATGTCCCATTAGCATTAATGGGAGCTGCACAAGTGCATCAAGAGGAGAATGGCTCCCTTGGGTCTTTGAACTTAAGACTACTTCAAAACCGGTACCAATGTACGTGCAATGGCATCATTGGTGCCATTAAATATCATTATACTTTACTGCAACTTTTATAAAATTAATTGTGAGCTCCATGAAATGCACTTGGCTCCTGGGGGTTGTGCATTATTGGGCTAACAGTGGACATGACAGAGTGAATTACACTATAAAACCTGAAAAAATATTTTGGCAAGGGGAATTTATTAGATCCCATTGAGTATGTCCAAATTTACTGAGTACATAAAGAAAATTAACTTCTGTTAACTTCTGGCCTCTAAGGTCCCTCCCAGTTCTAAATCTATTGTGTTATGAAAAGCACATACTAATTGCATACCTCAAGTCAAGGAAGGGTTTGGGAAATGAAGGAGGGGGAAGAATGTCAAAGAACAACTCCATGTCTATCTCAATCATTCTTCATAACGAGAGTGGAAAGGATGCTGAATGTAAGGCCTGAGTTTTAGTATGTTTAGTCCATTATGACTAGAATGTTGAGTTTGTAAAGAGGAGTAGTATAAGTCTGGGAAAGGAGGTGACAACCTGACTATAGAGGACTTCAGCTGTGTGACCTTGGACAAGTCATTTGTCCATCCTCTCTGGGCTTGACTTTCTTCATCTGTAAAATGAGGGGTTGGACTAAATGATCTCTAAATCTAGAACATTCTGTCATGCTAATAGTGTGGTGCAATTGCTTTCTATAAAATGCCTTCCCTTTCCCTATAGTACATTTTACTTGCCTCTCAAGTGTTTTACAGACATTACATAGCTAATGTCCTATTCACATGAGAGAGAAAAGGAGATAGCTTGACATGCTGCAAATGAGGGTTTACAAATAATTCAATACATCACTAGAAAATATGATGAAGAATGTATTCAACTGCACATCCACTGCCTTTAAAAAAATGTGTAAAATGAGCATTATAGATTTAGAGCCAGAAAAGACCCTACAGACCATTAATTTCAACCTCTTATTTTGTAGTTAGGGGAAACCAAGGCACAGAGAGATTGGCTTGTCTATGGTCACACACCTATTATCTGAAGCAAGATTAGATCCCAGCTCTTCCTGACTCCCAGGCTGGGGCCCCACCCACAATGAAACACTTTTTGGACTAAATTATCTTTAAGGTCTCCCTCATCTGTAATATTTTTGTAATCCTATCAAGTCAGGTCTGTAATCCTTTTAATTCTCTTTTAACTCAGAAAATTCAATTTTACAATTATTCATTAACTACCTACTGCATGCAAGGCACTATGTTAGGTTCCTTAGGAAATAATGACAAACACAAAAGAGTCCCTCTCAAGGAGGTAGCATGCATATGCACACACACACACACACACATACATGAATAGTAGGAACAAAACTTGGGTGTGGAGAGACAGAGAGAAAGAGAGAGACAGAGAGAAAGAGGCAAGACAGAGAGAGAGGGAAAGAGAGAGAGAAGGAAAGAAGGGGAGAGAGAGAGACAGAGAGAGAGAGAGAGGAAGGGAGGGAAGGAGGGAGGAATAGAGAGAGAATTGACAACAAGAAGGTTTCACTGAGAAAGGGTCACCTGAGTTGAGCCTGGAAGGAAGGCCAAGATTCTAAGAGAATACATATATATACACTAGGTATGGGAAATGGTTTGCATGAAGACACAGAGGGAGGAGGTATAGAATTGGTGTGGGTCTATTATGTCTAGAATGTTGAGTTTGTGAAGAGGAGTAATGTAATTCTGGAAAAGTAGGTGACAACCAGATGATAGAGGACTTGGAAGGCTCACCTAACAAGTTTGTATTTTATCCTGCAGGCGATGGAGAACAACTGAGGTTTTGGGGCAAGGAAGTGACAGGATAGTTAACATTTATATGGAGCTTAAAGGTTTGCAAGAGACTTTATAAATGTTCTTTTTCCCCCTCACCACAACCCTAGGGATGCAGACACCATTATTATCCACATTTTATGATCAGATCTTGACCTAAGAAAGATTATCTTAGTGGTGTGCAGTGGATGAATTTGAAAGAAGGTAGTTAAGATTCTATTGCAATGTTGTTTTGTTGTTCAGTTATAACTGCATCTTCTTGACCCCATTTGGGATTTTCTTGGCAAAGATACTAGAATGGTTTGCCATTTCCTTCACCAGATCATTTTATAGATGAGGAAACTGAGGCAAAGAAGGGTAAATGACTTGCCCAGGGTCACACAGCTAGTAAGTGTCTGAGGTTGGATTTGAACTCAGGTCTTTATGACTCCAGTTCCAGCACTCTATCCACTGTGCCACATAGCTGCCCATTGCAGTAATCTAGACAAAAGGCAATGAGGGCCTGAACTAGGGTGGTGGCTGGGTGAAGGCAACAAAGAGAGTAAACTCAAAAAGATATTATAGAAATAGAGCAAATAAGATTTGGCAATTGACTGGATGTATGGAGTTCAGGAGAAGGAAGATTCATGGATAACTCCAAGGTTATGAGACTGAGGGACTGGGAGAATCTTGGTGCCTTGAATGGGGGAGGTTAGAGAGATGGTAGGTATATGAGGGAAGAGAATGAGTTCTGTTTTGGACTTGTTGAGTTTGAGATGCTTGAGGGACAGCCAGGAGGAGATCTCCAGCAGGCAGCTGATGATGTGTGACTGAAGTTCAGGGGAGAAATTAAGGCTACATGTACAGATTTGGGAGTCATCTGCATACAGATGATACTTGACCCCATGGGAACTGATGAGAGCATATGCAGAGAGAGAAGAGAGCTCAAGACAGAACTCTGGGGAACAGTCTTGCTAGGGGGAAGGAGGAAATGAATGATGATCCAGCAAAGGAAACTGTGTGTAGAACTACTTAATAAAGTTGTTGTTGAAATCTTGCCTGCTAAATTTAACACCAAGAAGGTTCTGTGTCTTGCACATTGGTAGTTGTTTATATGCTATTTGAGAGGCAAAGGGAATTATGTCTACACATACGCTACCTCATCCTCCAAAAACAGATAAGAAAGATCTTTTCCCCAGAAGACACCAAGGTCATCCAGTGCATCTGGGGCCATTGCCAGTCACTTTGACTCTTGTCTTGCCACTGGACTTTGATGACTCTGAAAGAGAGAGAATGAGGCTGACAACACTGTGCAACTCTGCCTCACTTAAATCCAATTCACCCACAAGTCAAGACATCACCTGTGATGTCATTGGTCCTCTTAAAAATGAAGGATGAACAATAACAGTCAAGGATGCCTGAAATTCTACCATTAGAGCTCCATTTTTTTTGTCTCCCTCAGAGATGGAATTATACTCAGCATCAGCATCAGAAACAAGGTAGTATAGTGAAGAGAACTCTGCTTTGGGAGCTAGGAGATCTGGGTACTGGTCCCAGCTCAGCCACAAAGTAACTGTGTAATCTTGAGTTTCCTCATCTGGAAAACTTATGGATTGGACCAACTGACTTCTAAGAAATTCTAGTGTTTGGGGCCTTTACATATTAATGTGAATGAATTTGTCTTACATTTAGAAGAGGTTTCAATTGGAATACAGGAATAATAGGGACTCAAGAAAGGATCTGGGGGAAAGGCACTGATTAATTCACAGTTTTGCTTAGAACATTCCAACTTAAAGACTTGTATAGAAAGCTAAAAGAGATTTCAGAGATCATCTGGCCCAACCTTCTCATTTTATAGGTGAAGAAACTGAGAATTACTAAACTATGTATACCCTTTGACCCTGTGATACCACTACTAGGTCTAAACTCCAACAAGATCAAAGAAAATGGAAAAGGAACCATATATAGAAAATTATTCATAGCAGCTCCTAGTAGTGACCTGGAAATTAAGGGTTACCCATCACCTAAAGAATGGTTGAACAAACTATGTTATATGCATATAATGGCACACTATTGTGCCATGAGAAATGATAAAAGGGACAGTTTAAGAGAAATCTGAGAAGACTTATATGAACTGATGCAGTAGAAAGTAAGCAAAAGAAAGAGAAAAATTTATATGGTTACAAAAACATTATAATGGCAAACATTACAACGACCAACCGTGATTCCAGAAGACCCATGATGAAGAATGTGATGTATCTCCTGATAGATTTAGGATGAAGCAATATGAGACACATATTTTTTTAACAAGGCCAATGTGGGAATTTATTTTGCATATTTATTATAAGAGTTTTCTTTTTTTCCAATGGGGAGGGGGTGTAAGAGAAAAAGAAAATAGATTCATTGATTGAAAAAATTAAATTTAACTTTAAAAACAAATCAGAAAAAGAAAAAGAAAGAAAGAAACTTGAGGCTTAAGACACCAAATACTTGGACTGCCTTGCAGCAGTGAGGGCCCAGTGGAGGCTGTATAAAATGAGTTTCTAATGCACCAAATCAGTATGGTTGTGGCGTTTTCTTGCAGCTTCATTCAGTAGTTCATGAACAGGAGCTGAGGAGGCAGATGGTGGAAGTGATACAGGGTCGAAAGGTTGGCAAGAGAAGATCTGTGATAGAGCAAGAGGACAAGGGACTCAGGAGCAGACAAGAGTATGGAGTTAAAATGACTATTAGATTGAGGTTAGTAAGGGAAGAGAGGGAGATCAGAGCATAAGTAATGCCCTCATAAATTACTGAGGGGTAGAGGGTACGGAGATTTAAATGAGGGTGAAGAATAGGTATAGCTCAAGTGACCGGTATTTCCCCAAATGTCTTCTCTTGAATCTATAAACTTGGCCAGTTATGGGCCTTTTGGCAAGAAGGAACCTTTCCTCTCTCCATTTTGATCCTATTAGCTATTTTCATTGTTGTGCAAAACTGCACATCCAGGACACAGAGCACAGTGATAAATTGGTTTGCCAAAGTATTTCTTGGCCACCCTGTATATTCAGTTTGCAACCAGATACAGGGAGGGCCTGCAAGTTTTCGAAGCAACTCTTCCAGTACCAAAATTAGATCTGAGCTCTTTCTAAAGCCTCAAGTCTGTTTCTCAATGTTCTTAGTAAATTAATTTTCTTCAAGGTTGCTTTTCAGATTCTTAGCTTCGCAGCATATACATAAGTGTTCAATTACAATTTCCTATTTTTTAAATGTCAGCAATAATAAAGTAAGCATGGACTGTTTTCAAAATCTAATGAAAGAAAAATTAGACCACTAGACCAATTTTACAGGTTATTTTCCTATCTCTTGGACTTAAAATGCCTCTAAAAGCAGACTAACTAAACCCTTGGTCCCTAGAAAGCTTAAGGAGTGTTCAAAAATGCCTGCTTAATAAGTTTTTTTTTCATACATTTAGCATCTCAATAAACCTTATCAAACCTCTCTTGTTCCACTGGCAATTTTCTGACCTCCTAGCTGAAGATTTGAGCCCTGACTTCTGCTCATGGATGAGTAATCACAGCAGGTCCGCAACAGAACCTATCCTAGACCTACAAATATATCATCTCCAGCATTGTAAATCAAAGCCTCAAAGAGCATCATTTAGCCTGAAGCTAAAATTGCTTGTTTATCAGATGGTGCCTAGTTTAGCATGGAGCAGTTCCTTGTAAATCTCTGGGACTTTTTACAGCATATACTTAAGCGAGCACATTGGCTCCTGGGAGGTTTTCTGAAAGCTTTAATGACTCTAGGCTGCTAAAAGATCTAGGCTTTGGTTTAGTTAAAGTGGCTACAGGTCTAGCTTGGCTCCATTTTGTAAACTCACAAAGATAAGGCGTCTGCTTTATCTAAAGTGAGAGCCAGCATTAGTTTCCCAAGAAATCTTTATATCCAAAGTGTTAATGTTCTTGTGGCTTTGGGTATTTTGACCTTTTGTCTGCTAACTTTTGATTTACGGTGGGAGTAGAGTCCTTTCTCCCAGGCTTTATTAGCACTTTGAAAATGGAATGAAATGCATGTGACTCTTGAAATTAGACTGAAAGCTAAATTATTTGGGATTAAAACCATATACGTTACTAAAAATGAAAATGTTCAAATAAATGAACAGTACAACCTCTCTTAAACTCATTAAAATAATAATAGTAATAATAATAACATGTTGGTGACCACAATTTCTCAACAGGGCTATTAATGAGTCCACTGAAAATCCTGTTAGCCTTCTTGCTCAACTCAGCACTTTGTTTCTCTGTGACAGAAAGGTTTATAGATTCTGGCCATGTAACTGGGGGTAGCAAAGGGAAATTGTCCACAAAATTCCCATTGGTGTAAAAAACCTAAGTACTTGCTAGAGTCATGAATAGCTTATTGACTAAGTATACCACCAAGGACACTGGCAAACCATCAGCCACTTTACTGATGGATGCTAGTGGACCTTGATGAAATTCACTAATTAAAGAAATCTTTACAGAGTTCCCTTTATATACATTCTCTTTGATACAAGTTAATTAAAGGAATTCCAAAGCCTCACCTGGTGTGGGAAAAGGTCTCTGTAGGGAGTGTAAGGAGAACACGAAATACCTCTCTTTTCTCCTCTCTTTAGGCAGCTATAAATTGTGTTCATGCCATTTTTCATAGCCACCATATTCTCTGTTTTGAAAATGAACCCTTTTCCCCTAAAACTATAACCTCCATTCATAAACAGAAGCAGAAAATGTTTCGTTTTGCCTTTGTCTTGGTTCTAGGCAAAGAGAATTTTTTTTCTTCACCAGTAGTTTTACTGTTATCCAAACAAGTACAGTGCTGTGGGTAACTTCTCGGCTTGGCACCATTTCAACGTCTCACATTCAAGCAAGGACTCCTGAGGATAAGTATACAATGCTTGTCATAAAAGCTAAATATATGTGCACCTGTTGCATTTTGCTCAAATCACGACAAGCTGGCATAACACCTGGGAAATTAAAGTCTAAATGACTTAGCTGCTTCTTGAAATAGTCTTTATATACACAGTCCTCCAAAACCATGATGGAAAGACACTTTATACTATTAAAGCAAATTAGAAGACAGACAGATCCTTAATGGTTCAAAGTTCTAAGTACATTCTCCTTCTTTATGCCAGATGGGAATAACTTTGCCATCTTCTTACCTCAGACATAAGTCTCAGATATGAGAACCTTCTTCAAATCAGACTATTTTGTGGCCATAACTATGTATGGTAGAGTGACGGGTCCATTGCCTCCCAATGCCCCCCCCTCCTCCAGGTCACCAACATCCAGAAGAGAATTGTTTTCTTCCACTATTACACCAGAATCACCACACTTCATGTCCCTGCTTCCTCAGAACCAATACCCATAGCATGGCATTCTAGCCAAGATGGAATCCAAAAGACCCTTCTTGGTTCCAGTTGAGCTTTTCCAGCTCAGCCTGCCCTGCTCCCTCCCCAAGTGTATTCCCTAATGATGGGGTTCAGGGTCTCTTCTCTTAAGGCATCTGATCTCATGCTCCAAGGTTTCTCCTCAGTTCTACTCCTACTGAATTTTCCCCGAAGACCATCCATCCTAGATATAGCTCCCATTGCCACCCAGCGCTTCTGCCTGTTTACAAATAACTCCTTTGGAAATTTGAACTTGTTTCCAATTATTACTCTCACTTATCACTGCCTCTACCATTTTAATTTACCATTTAAATTTTCATTTACCGTTTTGTGATGCTCCTATCTCATATTTTCCGTGACTTTGTTCTCCATATTTCTAAAGCTAATCTGTTCCACACTAGAACTTCAATTACATGGCCTTTTATTATATGCTGTCACGCATGGCTCTCTAACTGTTCAGTTGTTTCTGCTCTGCCTCTACACCTAGATTGCAAACACATTAACAGCACTGAATATTTCTTAAGTATTCCCAACATCTAACCCTGGAGGCAGTATTATCTAGCAGTTAACTGACACCTATAAATGTCCATTATTTTTGCTATTATTATTCTTTGTCATTTGTCTCATTCTCGTCTTTTTTCATAAAGCTCAAATAGAAATGGGCCAAGGACAAGTTAATTGGATTTTTTTTTATATCAAATGTTTTGTGAATTATTCTGCTGGTGAGCATAAAGATTTTTTTTTTTGTAATTGGTTCATGTATTTATTTAAATTTTATCTATTTAATTTCAGGCCCAAGACATGTGCCTGTAGATCACATAGCACAACACACTTTTGCAAACAGATGGACAAATCACGGGGCTGGTTAGTGTTAGAACTGAGGCCAGCAATTAAGGGTCCAGAGGCCTAATCTTAGCATGGGGTTCTCTGTTCTGTCTGCTCTTGCTCCATTAGTCAGAAGCTTTGTTAATACTGGTCTGACTCTACCAGGGCCGTTGGATTTGCCTGCCCAGAATCATGTTTTTAAAGGCATAAAATAATCCAATTATACTGAAACATAATTATAATTATATATATGTAAGTATATATAATTATAAATGATACTATTACAATTTTTTTTAAAGTGTATAGACCTCAAGTAAAGAATTCCTGAGGGGATCTAACTGGAACCGAATGGGGAAAGGAGCAAACATCCTTCGTGCTTCATTTGACGAAGCATGAAAAGTAGATGGTCTTTGCTCTCCAATTATACTTGCTGAGTGAGTCCTAACTCAAAAGTTCAGCCCCCACCTGGAAAGGAAGAATCTTGTTCTCACGAGTGTTAGCAGCAACCGTAGCATCTTTAACTAAGGACAATGACATGTTTGATATATAAAATGTAATTTGTGTCCCATTCATTAACAAACACTTTTCCAGATAACAAATCTCACCGTTCAGGCAAATAGGAAAGTATTGCCAATCTGGTGTGGATTGTATAAATCTATACTGTCTACTTCAGAAGGAAGTGATGAGGATTGATGGTTGTAAAGTGATACAAGATTAGTAGTGCATTATAAGCAAAGCTAACACCTTTTCATCGTGTAGGTTAAAAACCAGTAGAAAAGACCAAGGATGAATTTTTATTCTGCCCTCAGGCCATGCAATTGTTAGTTTTGAAAGAAGGAAGCATTTCACACAAAGGTTTGACAGTTTCTAAGAAGCAAAATAGGAGATTGGATGGAAAAAGGAAGAAAAAAATCTACTTTTAGGAACTTGGATGAAGTATCAATAAACTAACCTGGTCCCTGCAAGGTCTGTTTTAAAAGCTATTGCTTTCCAAAGTGAAAGGAAAAACTGTTAGCAGGGCAGAGCTTATGTTGTTGTGTTAAACAAAGCTTGAACTCATTTATTGATGATTAATTCTGCCTAATCTGCTTGTAAGACTTTGAAAATATGACAAGTAATGAATGAAAATACCAATGCTAAATATACAAAAAGGGCAGGGGAGGGGGTAACTCCAGGTTCTGAGAAAGATGAGCATATTCTTCACATCCACTAAATTTTCCAATTAGAAAAGCAACAGTTAGTTCAATAATTTCATAGATGAGCATGACTCAAGACCCCTAAAAAATCATTAAGAGTAATTAGTATAATGTATAAATATTAGTACAGTTGGACTACTCTGAGGAGAAAGGCAGGAGAGTGATGATAAATATTTAACAACTGGCTTTCCAAAAATGACAAACTTTTAAGTTTAATTTGCATTATTAACATTTTTTCCATTTTCTTAAGTCTAGGCAATCAACAAAAGAGTAAATCAAACCCAAGTTTGTAGCATTTGCTGATTTTTAAGATAAAAATACTCACATTGAAAATTTAACAGCCAGATCTCCTAAACCAACTGAGGATATCTTCAGCACAACCTTGGATACAGGCCATTCTATGGAAATATTTCCTTGAGAAGAGGTAGCATGGCATGGTGCTATTAAAAGATCATTGAACTGAGAATCACAGGAGAGGTGGTTTCTAGTCTCAATGCTACCAAAAACTAGCTGTGCGAGCTCACAAAAGTCATTCTACCTCTAGGAGACTCAGTTTCCTTTTTAATAAAACAAGTGGTTTGAACTAGATCTCAGTGATCCCTCCCAGCTCTAAAATTCTTTGGTCCTATCATTCTATAACAAGAACATGCTGCAGTGGGAAGAACAAGGAAATCAAGGGACCCAGGTCCAAATTCTCCTTCTGGTACTTATTATCTCTATGACATTGGGCAAGTCTTTTAACTTCACACTAGGCCTCCATTTCTTCATTTATAAAAATGAGAAAGTTGGACAAGATGACCTCTAAGGGCCCTTCCAACTCTACATATATGATTCCATGTTCCCATAGGGCAAGAATTGTACCAAACTTCAGAATTTCACTTGAATTTCCTTCTTTCTCTGAAATCTCCAATTCATTCTGAGCTTGCTCTCAACAACGTCATTCAGCCCATCAAGCCACTGAGTTCTAACATCAAATATGGACAGCCTTTCCTGCATATAAACCAGAGGTGTAAAGCATCCTAAACCAGACATTCTAAATCAACACCGAAAGGCATCTGATATGTGCCCAGTACTGTAGTGAAAAAAAGTGGGGGGAGGTGATGAGAAATGAGGAGCTTACAATCGAGTCCAGGGGTCCTCGAGTGCAGCCCTTTGAATGAATCCAAACTTCAAAGAACAATTCTATCAAAGGACTACACTCAAGAACCTAGAGGGCCATGTGTAGCCTAGAGGCCACAGGTTCCCCACCTCTGGTCTAGTTGGAGAGGCAGGAACAGCATAAGTGATGCAACCAACGGAAAATACAAAGTGTTGAAGGCAATTGAAAAACAAGATGGTGGAAATGGTATCCATATACTCATGCAACCTTCAAAAAGCAACATAAAAGAAGACTGAGTCTCTTTCCTGTTCCTCCTCCAGTTACACTCTCTTTACTTCTCATTGCTGGATTGAATCAAAGCCTTCTACCTCTTGTGGAATGGGGGTAGAGATGGGAGTGGGTTGTAGATACCTCTGCCCAGCCTCAGAGCTAGCTAGAGAAGAAGAGGTTTTATGTAGAGGGAAAGGGATTTGGAACTGAGGTCATGCCTACCCAATCCCACACAACCTACCAGGTTATTATAGTAAAAGGAAGAGGGGCCAAAGAGGGAAGAGGAAAGTCAGGGACTGAATACTGGTAATATAAGGAAGAGGGGCAGATAGGTGGTACAGTGGATAGAGTGCTGGCTTGAAATCAGGAAGACTCATCTTCACCAGTTCAAATCTGACCTCAGACACTTACTAGCTGTATGACTTTGGGCAAGTCACTTAACCCTGTTTGCCTCAGTTTCCACATATGTAAAAAGAACTAGAGGAGGAAATGGCAAACCACTCCAGTATCTTTGTCAAGAAAACCCCAAATGGTGTCATGAAGGGTCAAACATGACTGAAATGACTCAACAAGAAGGAATTTGTGATTTATCTTATAGGCAATAAGAAAAGATTGAAGATTTTCAAACAGGGAAGTAGCATAACCAAACTTATACCTTGGGAAGATTATTGTGACATCATTGTAAGGAAAGAATGTCTTTAGAGGTTGGAAAAATGGAGTCATTTTATCCAATTATTGATAACTGGGTAAAATCAAGAAGTTAAATAGAAAAGAAGGCGCTATCAAATATATCAAATTTTGAGTTTGAGTATCAAATACCAAATACATAAATATAACAATGCTTATCACTAGTTTGGATTTGCTTGCGGTGATTCTGGTATATAATGGGTGTTCTGTTTCCAAATTTTTAAGAATAGGGCCTAGGTTCAGGCAAAATTGCACATTTATAAATAAGTGATTAGAAAAACAAGGCTCGCTTTTTTTAAAGCAAAAATGCAATGAAGTGAAACAGTTTCCCAAACTCAAGCCTATACAAGTAAAGAGGAAAATTAAAATGATTGTGAAAGTCAATCGCCTCATTCAGTGACATTCCTGATTACAGTAAATAGTAAGATCCTCATTGGGGGGGGGGGTACAATATTGTTAGATTCACCACAAAATCGATCTAATACTTCAAATGAGTTCCTTATTTCACGTTACAACCAGTATCATGTTATTGGTGCTATCAGAAGTAGACATTTGATGAGATGATTTGAAAAGATTTTGCTTCAAGTTTCTACCACAACTGGATTTAAGATGAAGGAGAGGTTCGGCCCGTACAAGAGTTCAGGAACGAATCGACCAACAAGGATAAGGCACTGACGTCAGACTAGAAAGAGTCTGCAATGACCTCAGAGAGACATCGGTGCAAGCCAGTTCGACAAACACTTATTAAAAAGTTCTGCTGCGAGGTCTTCTACCCTCACACCGACAGAGGGCAAACAAGCGTGTTACAGTCTTCTACAGATGCACGTGAATGCATGCATCCATGTGTGAGTGAGATTATAGATACGCAAGTATATGTACGTGTAAGTAAGTGCATGTG
>JAQQSV010006848.1:0-14175 GCA_028646515.1 Pseudochirops corinnae
AAAATGATAAAATGATTCAAACTAAAATAAAATTTAAAAAAAGAGAGGAAAAAAAAGAAATAGACAGGAATACAAAAAAACAGCAGAAAAGATCCTGACTATAGAAAGTTATGATGGTGACAGGGAAAATCAAAACACAAACTCAGAAGAAGATAAAAAAGTCAAAATTCCTACATTCAAAGGCTCAAAGAAAAATATTATTTTGTCCCAGGCCATGGAAGAGTTTAAAAAGAATTTTAAAAATCAAGTAAGAGAAGCAGAGGAAAAATTAAGAAGAGAAAAGAGAGTGATGTAAGAAAAGATATGAGAAAAGAATCAAATGCTTGGTAGTGAGGGTGCCAAAAAAAATACTGAAAAAATAACACCTTAAAAAAACAGAATAAGCCAAATCTTAAAGAGGCACAAATATTCACCAAGGAGAATAACTCCTTAAAGAGCAGAACTGACCAAGTGGAAAAAGAGTTACAAATACTCACTTGAAAAACAGAATTGACCAAATGGAAAAGGAGGTACAAAATGTCCCTGAAGAAAGTAATTCCTGAAAAATTAGAAATGAAGTCAAACAAGCTAGGATTAAAACCAAGAATCACTTACCCAGCAAAACTAAGCATAATCCTTCAGGGGAAAAAACTGGAAATTCAATGAAATAGAGGACTTTCAAGCATTCTTGCTGAAAAGCCCAGAGCTCCTTTGACTTCATTTCTCCTCCCAATTCTTCCTTTACTTCTCTTGACTTTCTCCCACCCCTCCCCAGCAATCTGATACAGGCTGTACATGTACAATAATATTAAACATTTCCACATTAGTCACGTTGTCAAAGAAGAATCCTAAGAGAAAAGTCACAAGAAAGAAAATATGAAAAATAAGGTCAAAATAGTAGACTTCAATCTGCATTCAGACTCCATAGTTTTTTCTCCGGATGTGGATAGCATTTTCTATCACAGGTCTTTTGGAATTGTCTTAGATCATTGTATTGTTGAGAAGAGCTAAACTTATCAAAGCTGATTATTACACAATGTTGCTGTTACTCCATACAGTGTCCTCCTTCATCATCAGGTCATGTAAGTATTTCTAGGTTTTTCTGAAATCCACTAGCTCACCATTTCTTATACCACAATAGTATTCTGATGCCCGCACGAAAGGGGCCCGGGCCAAACATGAGAGTGTGGGAATGATGAGACATGTGCCAGGTGGGAAGCTGTCTAGGCAGTTCATTTATTTATCTGGGGGTCAAGGCTTAGATACTAATAGAAAAAGTGATTACATCTGGTCAAAAGTGATTACATCTGGTATTCTACCTCCCAGTACTTTATTCCATTGTGTGCATGTGTGATCACTTCTTGGTAATCACTTCCTAGTAATCATGCCCCGTTCCATTGCTAATCAAGGAAAGATGATGAGCCAATAACCGAGACCAACAATGAGCCCTCATGAGGAGTGAAGCCTAGGAAAATCCTGACCTAGACTCTACCCATGACTGGACTGGCTCAGTATTGGCCCTACAGTATTCCATCACATTCATATATCACAGTTTTTCAGCCATTCCCCAATGGATAAGCAACCCCTCCATTTCCAGTTCTCTGCCACTAGAGAGCTGCTATAAATATTTTTGTACACATAAGTCCCTTTTCCTTTTTCTTTGATCTCTTTGGGATACAGGCCAAGAGGTAGTATCGTCATTTATAGCCCTTTGGGACAAGTTCCAAATTGTTTACAGAATGTTTGGGCCAGTTCTGAACTGTGCATTAGTGTCCTTATTTTTCCACATCCCCTCCAAAATGTCACTTTCCTTTTTGTCACACTGGCCAATCCAAGGTTGTATGACATGTTACTTTGTTTTCATTTCTCTAATCAATAGTCATTTACAGCACTTTTTCCATTATTATTGATCACTCTGAATTCTGTGTTGAAGACTTTATATTCCTGAACCATAATGGGAATGTTATTCATCTTTTCATGTGTGTCACTAATTAGATCACAAGGCATTTGGCTACCATGAGAAGGTCATAGTTAATCCTGCTCTTTACCTGTACTCCAGTTCAGAGTACTGGGAAGAAATCATATTGCATCAACGTCAGCCACAAGCCCTTGTGATGCATTACTTTAATTAAGGTAACTGAAATTTTTACACTCCAAATGAATAGGAGCAAAAGCAGCACCAGCAACATCAGGACCACAGCTCAGATTATGAAATATTATTCCTCAAACACAATCAACAATTATTCCTCATACATTAGGCTCATCTCCTGGCCAAGAGGTCATCCCCAAGAGTCTTGCAGGCCATATGCCCAAGGAACAAAGTGAATACTAAGGATCCTCTAATACCTGCATTCACTCAGTAACTTCTGGCTGAGCCAGCAAAACCTCTCCATCCCAGAAGAACCATGGGAGGATAACACTAAATCTTTGCCCCTTTATGGCCTCTGGAGAGAGGAGGGATATCTTCTTCTCCCATGGTGCCTAAAAAGGAATCTATGAACTGCATCTAGGGACTCAGGATCACAGTCTAGTTAGCTGTGGGGAATCTTCTCACCTTCTTTATAATAATGAAGGACCACTCTAGTATGAATTCTCTGACAGATATAAAGTAGTGTCCTCCATTAAAGGTTATCCTACATGCATTACAATCTTAATGTTTCTTTCCTGAGTGAATTCTGGGGTGCTGAGTAAATTGTATTCTAAGTCTGAAGGTCTTCCCACGTTCATTACTTTCATAAAGTTCCTTTTCTTTATGAATTTTCTGATGTCAAATAAGATCTGAATTGTAGTGGAAAACCTTCCCACGCTCCTTACACTTATTATAGATGCATCCAGTATGAATTTTCTGATGTTCTGTAAGGTGTGCCTTTCTTCTGAAGACCTTCCCCCATTCATTATATTGATAAGATTTCTCTCTAGTATGAACTGTCTGAATCACAGTAAGCTCTTCCTTTCTGAAGAAAGCCTTTCCACATTCACCATGTCCATAAGGTTTCTCTCCAGTATTAATTCTTTGAAGTTGAATTCTCTGAGTTGGAGAGAAAAACCTTCCCACACTCCTTGCATTCACAAAGAATATCTCCAGCATGAATTCTCTGATGCACTCTAAGTTGTGAATTACTACTGAAGGCCTTCCAAAATTCACTACATTCATAAAGACTCTCTTCAGTCTGAATTCTGTGAGACACTACGAGTTGTGTTTTATATCTGAAAGCCTTTCTACATTCACTACATTTGGTGTAGGACAAAGTGTGGTCTCTAATCTACTAAAATACATAAAGCCGTAGGCCTCAGTGTCGATTTACTAGAAATCAGGTGAAATCAGGTGATTTGGGGAAAAACAAAACTGTGAATTCACCCCCACCTGCCAAATAAGGAATCAAAGATAAAAACTGGTTCTAAGCTGTGATTAGTGAAACTTGTTTGAGGTAAAAGGCATTTGGGACCATAATTAAATTTTGTTTGGAGTTTGAATTTGGGTATAGTTGCCTGCATTAAATGCCACAAGCTATTGAGAAGGCAAGTGATCCTATGCTGTTAAATACCGGTGGAAGTCTACATCTGGTAAAAGCCAAAGGGACAATCTCAGCCTCTATCTGGGATGGGATCCCTTTGGCCAAATTACCCATGAAATTCCTTTGAAAAAAATTCTTGAGTCTAGCTGTGAGGTGGTACCGATTTTGCATGGTTGGATATCTGTGACTTTACCTGAATTTAAACAGAGCCAAGGATGTTTTATCCTGTCATATTTGGAATGTCACATGTCCCTTTTTTTCCCCTTCTATAGAAAGTTTCTATGATCAGAGCAAGTAGTCAGTAAAAGATATGAACCATCTTGTTTTGTGGCTAACAAATGTAAAGGAAGGCTGAAAAATCTGAATAATGGTTTTGAGGGATTTGGAAAGACAGATAAAGGTTTGATTGGAAATATGAAAGACAAATAAGAAGGTTTGGGGACAAATGAGGGTTTATCCAAGCCCCTCCTGTCTCCAGATAGTTGACATCAGTTTTGAAAATGTTTAAATATGTTGAAAAGTGTGTGAGGAAGTATTTTTAGAATGCAGAAAAGATTTGTAACTTGGTTCTAAAATTTTGAGTAAAGCAACAGGATTAGATTGATTCTTATAAAAACTATATATAGATGTAAAAGATTGGCTTTCAAAAATTTTCTATCATGGAAACTCAAACCTTGAGCATGTTTGGTAATAAGATCAAAAGTTGGATTTTTGGTGCAATGTTGTAACTGTTTGTGAAACTTTATTGTAATGTTTGTGCCTAGCCCTGTGTGGCTAGAAAATGAACTTTTTGTGACTCTGTATAAACCTAGCCTTGGATGGCTAGGAAACTGAACCATTTCTATGCGCCTTTGGTATTAAATCATGTCTCTCTGAGCCCCTGTCAGGCCTAACTGACTACTCCAGCTTGTGAATATCCCTGCTCCTGAGTGAACATCTGAGCCAAGGGACCTGAAAGATGACATCAGATGCAGCTTCTCCAAGAATCTGAACCAGGCCTGTACAAGAACTCTTACAGCTTTAGCTTATTGCTCTGTATTCTCATTGTATTACCTTGATGACCCTTACTGTTAGAAAAGATGTTTTGAAAGGTCTTCTGTGACAATTTCTGAAGGTCTACCAAGTTTTCAATTGATTATTCCCAAACTGATGTAATGAGTTGTAAAGCAGAACAGATTTTGCTGTTCCAATATGAATTTGTAGTTATTCCATGAACTAAGCAAAAGTTAACATTTGTAACTGAATGTATACGTAAAAGATTCAATTTCTGAAGTTTCTCTTTCTTCCAAAGTGAATATAATTAGAGGATAGACAAGCTTTGTGAAACAAGGATGTATGTCTACTATTCAGTTGTGAGACTTTCTTTAGGCTCTTGTTTGTTTAATCTCTTGCCAGATTTGTGTCTTCCAGGCTGAGTGTATTCCACTTGCAGATGACGGCTCAGGCTGATTACAAACCACTGCCCGAAGTCACTACTCAACACCCTTTGGATCTGGTGTCTGCCAAGTTCCAGACATTGACAGCAGCAATCCCCCTCCTTCCCCCCCTCCCCCGTCCCCTTGATTGATGGACCCCTGTGAGGCAAGGACAGCTCTACTACCTTTATCAGCATGAAGCAGCTTGGGAAGCTGAGGCCTTTGTCCCTTGCCCCTAAATGAATTTGGCTCCCAGGGTCTGGGATGCTTTTGTCTGTAACTTCAGTTTGTGAAATTTCATTTGTATTTGGGTACCTATGTATGTAACATCAGTTTGTAACAAGCCTGTGCAATTAAGTTGTAAAAGTCACACTTTTCCCCAGCCATAAAGGCATTAACTCTGCCTTTCCCCTGCTCCGAGCCTAAAAGTCTTTTTCCCTGAGCTAGGAGTCTGCCTAGATACAGATACCCATGAATACATCACCCAAGTTGTTTTTTTTTTTAGAGAAATACATAGCTCCTTTGTTCTAAGTGGCCAGCTGCACCCAAGATCCTTGAACAACATTATCAGAAAAGAAAACTCTCTCCCAATATGGTACCTCCTAAATCCCTAATCAGTCTAGCTTCCAGACTTGGCACCTCCTGAAACAATCAAGCCTATCCTCCCAATGGCCATAATGAATCTATCTCATTCATCCTTGACCAAAAGTTACCTAGTGACAGTTGATATAAAAAGTGCATGTCCCTTTAAGCACGGACCACTCCTAAACTCCTCCCTAACTCCACCTTTGCTCACCTAGTTAGCATAATTAACCTTTCTGCCTTTGTTCAGCAGCCTCCTTCCTGAAGACCCTCCCCAAAGTCATTACTGGAGTCTGGGTACTGGGAACAATAAAAATGAAGAAGATTATCCACAAAGAGGGTTAGGGGTGCCTGAGACCCCAAAATACCAACATGCTGGGTCCTACCAAAAGAATTTCACTCAAGTCTTCTCAGCCAAAGAAAAGTAAAGTTTGTTAAAAGTTCACCTGTACTGGACACAGAGCAAGTCTGTGCTAGAAAACTCTATGGCACTCTCCCAGAGCAAGTCTGTGCTTGGGCCTTCTGTGGTGCTCTCACACCACATGGAGGGAAGATGGGGTTTTATATACAGAGGAATCTAGGAGTGGTGTAGAGGAGGAGTTTGGAGAGGGTCTTCAGGAGGAGTCAATGAGGTCAATGCAAGAGTGGACTGGTATTTTGATAGCCTCAAGGGTGGGAAGCAGATGGACAATGGAGGGCCAGGCTAGTAACCGAGGTTTGGGCCCAGCCACAGTGAAATACTTATGGCCTCTGCAAATGCCTCATCAAGTGGGAAGATTCAATCAGACTTCAAAGGGTTTCCCAGAGCCTGTACCTCAAAGATTCAAGGAGAGCTCAAGGGGGTCCCAGAGCCTGCACCTTATCATCTCCCCTTTTTTTTTTTTGCCTCTTCCTTGTTTCTCTTCACCTTTTCCTTGTTTGATAGCGTCCCCTTCCCCTCCTTCCTCCTGAGCTCAAGTGTGACGGGTGAGGGGCAGGCAAGAGCGGGCCCAGGCCCTGGAGGAGGCCAGCTACAGGGGTTGCCTGTTGGGGAGCTCATGGAGAAGGGGAGGGGCCTCCACCAAAGGAGGAAGGGAGGCCTTGAGGGGTTCCAGGGATTGGGGGCGGCTCATGGGTGGGAGGGGCTTGAGGAGGAGCAGTCGGAGGGGGACTCTGGGGGAAGGCTCTAATCATCCTTCAATCAGGGCTGCACCTCTTGGCCCCACTCAGGTCCTACCCCTCCTAGCTTTGAGGGTTCTTCCCCTGTGCCAGGGCTCTGAGGGCAGGTGCTCCCAGCATATGTCCGCTGGTCCTCGGTCCGGCCTTCCCTGTGGCCTTATCTCCTGGGACCCTCTGGAGTACCCTCTCCTCTAGGAAGCCCTCCCTGATGCTTGGGGGGGGGGGGGTCCATGCTCCCTTGCTGAGAGGGTCACATGACTGTTCTCCAATTTTGTCTCTATAATTATTACTCCCCCAGAGAAATGACAGTTTCTACCCCCCGAATTGGTTGTTTCCTTCTGTACCCCTACTGCCCTCCCCCCTCTGTCACCACCGCTGGGAAGAAACAAGGGTCCCCACAACCCCCCCACAATAGACACTAGCCTGGTCCCCCCTCACTCCCCAATGGCAGAAGTGGGGGACTCCGTCCCTCCAGGGCAGAACCCAGTGCAGCCCCCCTCTTCACGCCTCTCCTTTCCTCCCCAGCTCTGCCCCCAAGGTGAAACCCTGGAGGAGGAGGAGGAGATGGCTCCTGTGCTGAGGCCTCGAACCCCAACAGGTGAGCGGGGGTGCTTCCCTGGAAGACCAGCTCAGGTGTGGGAGGTTTTCCTTGTGCTGTTCTGGGACCCTGGAGGTTGTGGGCATCGAGAATCAGATATATAGAGCTAAAGGACATGAGTCAAGGCCACAGCCCCTGAGCTACCTGGCTCTTTTAGCATGGGGGTAACCCACAAGAGACACGATGTCAGCCTCCTGCTGTGCTGGCAAACAGCTACGTTTGAGGAGCTCTTGTGCCTGGAGAACAGGCTTCACCAAAGGCATTGAAAGGGCATCAGAACAGGGACTGCATCATCAGGGTGAGGAACGAGTGGTTAGAGAGCAATCAGACAAGTTTCTTTTCTTGTTTTCTATAAGGTTTGGTGCTATTTCACTCAGTCTTATTTCTGTAAAAAGAAATCTTTCTTTCACTCTGCAAATTTAATCCTCCTTTATACCAGAGAAGTCCTTGCAC
Source organism: Pseudochirops corinnae (assembly GCA_028646515.1). Lineage (NCBI taxonomy): Eukaryota > Metazoa > Chordata > Mammalia > Diprotodontia > Pseudocheiridae > Pseudochirops > Pseudochirops corinnae. The sequence goes on from JAQQSV010006848.1 coordinate 7,701, forward strand.
AAAAATACCAATGATACTGAGTTTGTGTGACAGTTCATAAAACATTCTCCTGGAGCAGTCTCTATCTTCTCTGCTATCAGAAGTGGTTTAGTATATAATTTTATTTTTATTTATGGAAAACAAGCATTTCCATCACACATAATAAAAAAGATGATCGTACATGAAACTGCAAATCTACTGTGCAAAACTTGTTACTCCTTTCAAGTATACAGTAAAATTATTATGTAAAGATCTTTTTTTTCTTTCCATTCCACTTCGACCTTAGAGATGGCTAACCTTAGACATGGAGTGTGTTTGTTTACATGTAAAATCATTCTCTGCATACTTCAGTTTATCTGTTCTTCCTCTGGATGCAGATAGCCTCTTTCTTCATAGACCCTTTGTAGTTCATTTGGGCATTTGTAAGAGATAAGTCACATATTCACACTTTGTAGTTCTGAAAAGAATATTGCTGTTAGCGTATATAATATTCTTTTGCTTCTACTTATTTTTTGGTCTTTATTATTTCATGGAAGTATTTCTGTGTTTTTCTAAAATGATATAGCTCAATCATTCCTTATAGTGCAGGGTTATTAAATCACAATCAGATAGCACAACTTGTTCAGCCATTCCCTAAATGATGGGCATCTCTGCAATTTCCAGTTCTTTGCCACAAAAAAGATAGCTGCTATGAGCATTTTAGAACATATACGTTATTTTCCTTTATTCCTAATCATCTTTAGAGATAGGTCATGTAGTGGACTTGCTGAGTCAAAGGGCATAGATAGCTTAATTACTCTTTGTGTGTTAAGTCCAAATTGTTCACCACAATAGTTGAATCAATTTTGATAAACTGGACTCTTCTCAGCAATGCACAATTATAAGACAACTCTACAAGTCTTAGGATGGAAGGAGATATCTGCATTTAGAGAAAGATCTAGAAAGAACAGAGTTTAAATGGAGACTCAAGCAATACATGCTATAGTTCTTTTTCATGTTTGGTTTTCTTTCTTTTTTTCCCATTGTTCACTCCATTGGTTACAACCCTTCTATACAACCAGACTAGTGTCCAATGTGAAAGTATTTGCAGATCCTATACTTGATTGTATGCCATCATGGCAGGAGGGAAAGGGAGAGGAGAAAATTTGAAACTCAAGGAATTGTGGGACTGAATCTTGTAAACTAAAAGTAAATAAACACATTAATTTTAAAAAATTTAAAAAAACAAAAATAGTTGCATCATTTTGTGATTGCCCCTACAATGAAATAGTGCCCCAGTTTTTCCACATCCCCTCCAACATTTGTCACTTTCCCATTCTATCATTTCAACCAATATGGGAGGTGTAAAATGATATCTCAGAATTGTTTTAATTGACATTTCTCTAATCAATAATGATTTAGAGCATTTTTATATGACTATAAATTGTTTTGGTTCCTTCATTGGAAAACTCCTTCTTCATTTCCTTTGACCATTTATCAACTGGGGGAATGATTAGCATTAGATGATTGCATATGAAACTGCAAATCTGTTATATACAATTTGCTGCTCCTTTTAAATAGGTAATGAAGTTATTGTGTAAATTTCTTTTTTTCCCTTTCTCTCAAGGGACAACAGGTTGAGTTCCCAGAATTCAGAAAAGAGATGTCCCACTCCTTCCAAGTGTCTGTATACAATGAAAGGAACTTGGAAACAATGACTAATTGTTCACTGTGGGGCCAGTTTTCAGAGAAGCTATATGGTTTGCTTGAGATATAGAACTGTGGACACTCCTTCCATCAGTCTTTTTAGATCTGACTGGGTTTCTGATCAGCATAACCTAGGTCCTTAGTTAGGGGTCTCTAAACAGCAGGTAGAGATGATCTGGTTTCCTGGCCACATGCAGCTAGGTTCAAACAAGGCAGTAAGGTTTTCTGTCAATTCTCACAATTGAATAATTTTTTCTTACAGGACAGAAATTGGAGTAGACCTATAGCTGAACAGAAAAAGAACTGAGCTACCTCTAGAATTGAGTCACCAAATGGAGTGAGTATAGTTAACTCAGTTGGCTCAGTTTCCTCAGCCTGCTGGCAAGCAGTTTACATTTGAACTTCATAACAGTTAGAGCTACACCAGGGTAAGCACAAATGTTTCTGGTATTTCAGGCATCATTCTTATTCAAGGACGTGGCTGTGGAATTCACCCATGAGGAGTGGGTACAATTGAACCCATCTCAGAAAAGGTACAGGTATGTGATGCTGGAGAACTATAGGAATACGGTGGCTTTAGGTAAGAACAGCTACCCCTTTGGACTTGTGATGCATAACATGACAACTTTCAAGACTTTGATGGTTATTTGGTATACAAGAGGAAATATCTGTAATGCTTTTTTAGCCAAGATACAGATTACTTGTGCTACTTGTTTCCAGGAAAAAAGGTCTTTGCTTGGTATGCTGGGAAATTGATTTCTCAATTTGTTGTTATCCTTGAGAATATATCTTCCCCTCTCTCTTGCTTCAAGACCAAGATTTTTGTTTTAAGCCCAGTGGAGGTTTTATCGTACACAGTGTTCCCACTGTCTAAGCAGGGAGTGAGTTAATTGAACCATTTTTTCATAAGTCCTACTCTAATCCATTCTCCCATGATATAGAATGTCTTCTGGTGGTCCTTTGTACTAAGCTTGAGGTCTTCCTAGAAAGCCTACTTTTTCCCCAAAGAGGGCTTAAACTAATTTTGAAATCTTTTATTAAGTTTTATGGATGCCTTCTTTAAAAAAAAATGTAATTTTTCTTCTCCCTGACACCAAAAAAACCTCAAAATCCTCCTTTTCTCTCTGCCTCTCCAATTGAGCCCCACCTTTGAAAAAGAAAAATCTCAAAACAAATTTACCTAACCAGTTGGTGATTGTAACAGCAGGTGATTGTAACAATTTAGCAGATACTTAGCCCTTTAACTTAGGGCTAAGTATGGAAGGTGTGAGCTCTGCCTCCTGTTGAGAGGGTGTGAACTCCCCTGTTGCTGATGTGGCAGCAGGGGGTTGGCTGAGAAAGGAGGCGTGTGTGTGTGTGTGTGTGTGTGTGTGTGTGTGTGTGTGTGTGTGTGTGTGTGTGTGTGTAAGAAGAGTTCTAGAGACAGAGAGACAGAACCAGAATGTTCCTCCTAGTGGCTCCTGTTGGAGGAAGGAGGATTATCTCAGCATCTGGGAGCTGGGCTGCTGGACTGAAGAAGTGAGTTGGAGTTTTCTTGAGAGAGAGAGAGAGAGAGAGAGAGAGAGAGAGAGAGAGAGTTTCTCTCCCAACATCTGGAAGCTGACTGAGAACTAAGCTGGAGTTTTTCCCAAGACCAGATTCTGGTGAAGGCTGAAATGGCTGTTGCTACCACCTGGAAGGCCAGTGTTGCTGCTGCTGCCTGTAAGGTCTACTGGGTCCTAGGGCCAGCTGAACTTCTGGCGGACTGAAGAAGCATGACCAGGATAAGACTTTGTTCATGGCCTGGATGATCCTTGAGTTCCCAGCAACAGAGGCTGTGTAGGGTTTGAGATGTGCTGTACCCTATGAACTTCAGTGTGTGCCAGGGACTGCCCTGAGGACTAGACAAGGAACTGGGAGCTGTCTGCCTTTGAATCCAGGTAACTGGTGGATTCAGGAAGGAGCTGGGAACATGGAAGGGGATCCAGGGAATCAGAGAGACCACCCTGAGTCAAGATGAAGAAAAGGCCTCCCCTTAGATGAAAATGAGGTTTGCTGGACACTGAGGGGTGGAGGGATTTTGTGGTTTCTAATGATTGTATTTAGTGACTGATTGCTAGATAAGTGACTGATTGAGTTAATGAATGATTGCCCCATGAGTGGAAGGTTGATTATTGTATTGTGAATTGACTGAATGATTAAGTGAGGAGGGTTTCCCCCTTAGGGAAACCAGATGATTATTCTTTTGTTCCTTGTTCCATATACTGTGGCCACTGTAGTGAAAACTGTGGCCATTCTAATGTTAAGCTGTTGTGAACACTATATTGTGATTTTCTGTGATAAGATTGAATGTTGTGAATATTGTACTGTACCTTGATTTGTTGTGAATATTGGGATTTGTTGTGAATGTTTGCCTTGATTTGTAATGGAATAAATGGAGTGTTCGCTAAACTGTGTAATCCAAACCTTAAAAGCTGTTCACAGCAGTATTCTTTTGGGAATCTGCTAGTGCATGGCTTTACAGTGGTATAAGATACATTTATGGATCTTATTTCCCCATCTTTCTACTAAGAGTTGGAAGGAATATTTCTGTTATATAATACAGAATTCTATAATATAGAATATTCCACCTCTTCTGTGATGGAACTCTGGGATGACACCCTAGCACATTTTCATTGAACAGGATTTGCAGTTTCCAAACCAGATGTGATCTACCAGATGGAAAAAAAAGAAGCATCTTGGGTGCCAGAGGCAGATGTTCCCAGAAGCAGCTGTCCAGGTGACTACATAAAATCCAAGCAAATGGGTCTTTGCAAACTAGAGATCTATTGGTCATTTAGGTCAAAGCTTTTGTAAAATGTTGGATCAAATGGCCTCTCAAGGCTTCTCAGGCCTGTTGAGAGGAGCTAAGACTTTCAAACTTCATTTTTAACCTCAAGAAGTTACTATTTTTATATATGTCTTTCCTGAAATATGACTCCACTCTCAAAGAAAGTTGTTGCCTTAGAGTCAGGAAGAGACATAGATACATTAAGTAAACAGAACAAAAAAATATGAAGGGAAAAATGTGACAGCTGTTGCCATGAATTTCCTCTAAAAATCGTTTTATCTTTATTTGGTAAAGAATGAAAAGAATGAATTGAAATCTGTAGGAGTAAGACATACAGGTGTTGTTGACAAGAGAAATTATTATTAATTACATGAAACACTACTCAAACTCTGGGAATCAAAGAAGTAAGAATGAAAACAATTTGGAGGCAGCAACAGAGTCATCAGACTAGCAAAGTTACCTTAACATCATAAATTTTGGCAATTATGTTGAGATGGTTACTTATTCAGTTGCTGCTACTATTTTTCTGAAAAGGAACAGCAATTTCAGCTGAAGATACAAAACTGTTCACATCCTTTGACCCAATGGTCCCAGTACTAGGTCTGCTAAGGCAGTGATTTCTCTTCTGTTCATTGAAGATTGTCTTCTCATAAGCAGACATTCTCCTACCTCACTTGCATGAATTTATTCTCATTTAAAAATGTGTACATTACTTAAGATATTAAATAATGTGCATTTTTGCTCTTCTGGTATTTTCCTTTGTTTTTATGATTATATTGCTTAGCTGCTATTACTTTTAAAAATATCTTATCCTAACTTCATTCCCCTTTCTTTATTCTGTCATGTTATGTGCCATCCTGTTTTTCTTTATGCTTTCAAATTATGTTAATAAAAGCACAGCAGTATGTTCATGTGACAGGACTTACAGAGCCATAACTCTCATTGGACCTATAGGTTTTCAGTATTATGCTATTTCACAGAAAGCTGTTGTGAAACATTTCAGTGAGCGTGCTTTATTTGCTTTCAGTAACATATTGAAGAAGCAGACCTAGGACTGGGACCATTCTGGAGAGCAATCTGGAACTATGCCCAAGGGCAAATAACAATTGCATACCCTTTGACCCAGCAATGCCACTTCTAGGGTTGTTTCCCAAAGAGATCACAGAAGCGGGAGGAAGACCCGTATGAAGAAAAATATTTGTTGCAGCTCTCTTTGTGGTGGCAAAAAACTGGAAATCAAGGGGATGCCCATCCACTGGGGAACGGCTGAACAAGTTGTGGTCTATGAATGTAATGGAATACTGTCGTGCTATAAGAAATGGAGAGGAGATGGACTTCCTAGTCACCTGGAGAGGCTCATACAAGCTGATGCGGAGTGAGAAGAGCAGAACCAGGAGAAATGTGTACACAATCACAGACACAACATATGTGTGACAACCAGCTTTGATAGGCTGGGCTCTTCTCAGCAATGCAAGCTTATAAGACAACTCCAGAAGACTCATGATGGAAAGAGATGTCCGCATCCAGAGAAAGAACTACAGAGTTTGAATGCAGACTGAAGCAAACTACCTGCTCTCTTTTTCTTGTTTTGTTTCCTCTTTTCCCATTGTCCATTCCACAGGTTATAATCCTTCTTTATAATCTGACTAATGTTTAATGTGAAGGTATCTGCATATCCTGTATTTGATTGCATGACACCATGGGCAGAGGAGGTGGGGGGGAGAGTGTTGGGCCCCCAACCCCCATTGCTCCTTCCTGCTGCCCTCTGGGTGGTCTGTTGCATTCCAAGGCCTAGGATCCAGAGCCCTGATAAGGCTGTCTGCCTTACCTGAATGTGGATTAACAGCATTGAGCATGTATCATCCAATGGGATAGCCCACCCTTTCTTCCTGCCCCTGTTGCTGAGGCATGTGACTCAGTCTGCCCAGGGGGGAGATAAAGAGGAGTGAGGGGAGGAAGAGGGTAGGAGTAAGAGGTAAGCATGAGGTGAGAGAAGAGAGG
>JAQQSV010006849.1:0-14175 GCA_028646515.1 Pseudochirops corinnae
GACAATTTAAAAATTATTGGACTACCTGAAAGCCATGATCAAAAAAACAACTTAGAAAGCATCCTTCAAGAAATTCTCAAGGAAAATTGCCCTGATATTTTAGAACCAGAGGACAAAACAGAACTTGAAAGAATTCACTGATCACCTTTTGAAAAAGATCCCCAAAAGAAAACTCCTACGGATGTTATAGCCAGGTTCCAGAGTCCCCAGATCCAGGGGAAAATATTACAAGCTGCCAAGAAGAAACAATTTGAATACTGTGGGAACACAATCAGGATTACCCAGGATCTTCTACATTAAGGGATCAAAGGGCCTGGAATATGATATTCCAGAGATCAAGGGAGCTGGGATTAAAACCAAGAATCACCTACCCAGTAAAATCGAGTATAATGTTCCAGGAGAAAATACGGTCATTCAGTGAGGTGGAAGACTTTCAAACATTCTTGCTGAAAAAACCAGAACTGAAAAGAAAATCTAACACTCAAATACAAGAAGCATGAGAAGGTAAACATGGAAAAGAAATCATAAGGAACTTATCAAAGTTGAACTATTTACATGCCAACATGGAAAAATGATAATTGTAACTTATGAAACTTTTCTCAGCATGAAGATAGGTGAAGGGAATACAAATGTATATATAGGTATATATACACATGTCTATATAGGAGGGTTTATATATGCATATGAACATGTATCTGAGTATGTGTATATATGAGTATATAGAGGGCAGAGGATCAATTGAATAGGAAGGGACAATACTCTAAAAGGTGAAATTCTGAGGTGGGAGAGGATTAGAATGAGAGGAGACAGGGAGAGACAGAGGTTAATCATCTCATATAGAAGAGGCAAAGGATAACTGTTACAATGGAGGGGAAGAACAGGAAGGCAAAAGGGAAAGGGTCAACCTTACTCTCATTGAACTTGGCTTAGGGAAGGAATGATGTAAACTCTAAACTGGGTATCTTGCCACACAGGAGAGTAGAGGGGATGAGGATAAGAGGTGCAATGACGGAGGGGAGGGCTGCTGGAAGTACATGCTTCGGTAAAGGGACAGAGATAGGGTAGAGAATAGAACAAGTGAGGGGGGGTGGGATAGGAAGGAGGGACACATAATCAGTCTCTCACAATATGCCCACTGTGGAGAGGTTCTGCGTAATTACACATGTACGGCCTGTATTTAATTGCTTGTCCTTCCAGTGGGGGTGGGTGATGAGGGAGGAAGGGAAAGAATCTGGAATTTAAAGTTCTATAATCAAATATTAAAATATATGTATATGTATATTATTAACTACATCCAACTGGGAACTAAGATATACAGGCACTGGGGTGGGGAGATCCATCCTGCCCTACTGGAAAGTCAGAGGGGAGAGGTGGAGGACATAGGAGAGAGCAGATTGGGGGAGGGGTTATAGAGTGGGATGGCTGTTTTGAAGTGTTGGGTAGGGGAAAGATGGGGAGAAAATTTGTAACTGAAAATCTTGTGGAAATGAATGATGTAAACAAGAAAATAAATAAATTATTTTTAAAAAATAAAATTAAAAGTTGGGTTTTTTTTGGGAAAAAACTAATAAAATCGATAAACCTTTGGCTAATCTGATTAAAAAGCAGAGAGCAGAAAACCAAATCAATAAAATAGCAAATAAGCAAGGTGATCAGAGCCAAACAAGAAGAAATAAAAAGAATAATCAGAGCATGTTACGCACAATCGTGCTAAAAACAAATAAGCAAACAAACCTGAGAATAGAAAAGAAATAGGAGTACCTTCAAAAGATAAACTACTCAAACAATCAGAAGAACAGAGAGATCTTAAATAACCTCAGAAAAGTAAATAGATTTATCTCGAAAGAAAGTACAAAAGTGGGGGTGGGGGAGGAACCCCAGGACTTGGTGGATATATATGAGAATTCTGTCAAACTTTCATATTTTTTTGACACTTTAACATTTAATTTAACATTTAACATTTTGACATTTTGGAATTTACAGTTCAAAATTCTCTCCATCCATCTAGACCCTCCTCCACTCATTGAGAAGGTGAGCAACATGATGCTCATTATACATGTGAAATAATGCTAAATATATTTCCTTGGCAAGCCATGTTGTCCCCTCCAAAAAAAAGCAAGAAAAATAATGTGGGAAAAATGCTTAAAATTGTACTCACAATTCACCATTTTTCCCTCTGAAGTGGATAGCATTTTTTCATTATCAATTCCTTAGAACTGTGGATCATTGTATTGATCAGAGTAGCTAAATCTTTCACAGTTGATTATCATTACCATATTGCTGTTATTGGGTAAAACGTTCTTCTGATTCTCCTCCCTTTACTGTGTGTCAGTTCATATCAGTCTTCCCAGTTTTTCTGAAACTATCCCCTTCATTATTCTTATGCCATCACAATTATATACAACTCAATTAAATACCACATTAAATACACAACTTCAGTCACTTCCCAATGGATGGGCATCTCCTCAATTTCCAATTCTTTGCCACCATAAAAAGAGCTGCTATAAATCCTTTCATGTGTACAAATCTTTCTCCTTCTTCTTCTGTCCCTTTGGGATATAGGACCTAATAGTGATATTGCTAGGTCAAAGGGTATGCCACAATTTCATAGCTCTTCGAGCATAGTTCCAAATTGTTCCCCAGAATACTTGTGCCAGTTTACCACTCTATGAACAATCCATTAATGTACCTATTTTCTCACTGCTCTCCAGCATTTGTCATTTTCCTTTTCTGCCATGTTGGCCAATCTGTTAGGTGTCCCATCAAAATTTTAAACAACAGTTTGTACCCATACTCCACAATTCATTTTCACAAAACCAGAAAGAACCTTAGTATGCTGTAAGAAACAATAAATAGGATGAATACAGAGGAGCATGGACACATGTGAACCAACTCAAAATAAAGAATAAGAAGTAGAGCCAAGAACACAACAGACACAGTAACTACAACAATGGGAATGGAAAGAACGAAAAATCAACAGTCAACATAACAAAATTATAAAGATCAAGTGGGACTCAAAGGAAGAGATACCAGACACTCCCCAGCCTGTCCTTCCGAAAAGGTGTAACATGCTGTACGTGTTTTCAGACTTTCTCAAGGGATTGATCTGTTTTGTTTTTCTCCAAAAGAAAAAAGGACTATTTGTCACATAGTATGATTCTTGGGGGGTGTGGTAAGGAGAGATACATGGGATAGATACTATGCTGATATAAAAAACAGAAAGCAGCAATAAGAATATTTTTTTAAGTTGTACCTTAAAAGCTCTGTTACAATAAGATGTCTCATCATACATTAAGATCATCCAAGAAGGATCCAAGATGAGTAGACAGAATCCAACTTTATCTCACTTTGGAGGTATCTTATATAGTCCATGTGTTTTAAGCATCCCTGTTCAATGACCTAATCCTGCATCAGTACACCTAATCCAACATATTCCATCAGGTCCCTTTTACCCTGGTTTATCAAGTCTTCATTCTCTTTCCATATCCATTCTTCTCTTAACCCTATCCAAACTGAGCTTCTCCTGTACTACCCTGACCACCCAAAGGAGCTGTGCCATCTGATCTCCAATTCCCAGTCCAGAGAAAATGGTATCTGAAGCCTGGCTTTCCTGAACCTCTAGCAAGTCTAGTCTAATCCTTAGCTAATACAAAACTCTCTTTTCTCTTTTACTAGTGGTTCTCTAACTTCTATCAATTACCTGGATTTTTACCAGTTTTTTCTGCTCCTAGTTACTTAATTATCCAATATGAATTAGCATACAGCAGCGCGGCTTCTTAACACAGATATACAAAACAGCATCATTTTTGTCCCTCCCCAAAAAGCATGCAAGCAGATCTATATAACATGGACTTTTCACTATAGCTGTGTTGGTTTTTTTTTTTTAACCCTTTACTCTTTTTGTTTAGTGAACTTACTTAATGTATTCATCAAAAGGCCACTGCCATCCTGAGATCTGTTAGGCATGGTCTCCATATCAGGAATCCATTGTTGTTCAGCAGATGAAGTTTGATGGCATGATGTATGTTTTACTGAGCTAGAATGAGAGAGTTTGCACCCTTCATCTTCTGAGTCACTAGAACTATCTTCACTACTTGAAGATGAAGAACTCTGGGATTCTGAAGAGCTATCAGAACTAGTCATCTGGTCCATTATGCTGGCTTCAGCCTTCAATTCTAAAAATAAATTTAGAAATGAATCAATAAATCGAAATTGAAAGGAAATGAAAACTTAACGGTGGTAGTAATAAAACTATGGATGAAAAATTGGTATGATTATCCATTAATAGGACACAACACATTATATGAAAAGTCATTTTTAATAATCATTAGAAAAATCAAAATTATAAACTAATGTGAGACATGAGCAATACAGAAATCTATATTCTACAGAGCGTAAATGTGTGCTTACATTAAAATATCAACTCATCTTATACAAAACATAATGATCTGAAAAACAGATATAAGGACATACTTAAAAAACAGAGGATAGATATATTATTTTTAGTAAAACAAGCCAGCTTTTCTATTTTCTAACAATGTTATCCTGGTTCTGCTCAATTCACTTTGGATCAGTTCATACAAATCTTTCCAGGCTTTTTTTTCTGAAATCATGCCCTTCATCATTTCTTATAGCTCAATAGTATTCCATCACAATCATATACAACAACTTCTTCAGCCATTCCCCAATGGACATCCATAAAATATCAGCACAGGAAGAGATCTTGGGAGATCATCCTATCTAGTAGAACACCTTCATTTTTCACGTACAGGAACTGACCCCTGGAGTGATGAAGCACTTGTGTAAGGTCAGAAAGCTAGACCGTGACAGTGGGAGAACAATTCCAAGTTGAAGGTTCTCTGCACTAGGCCATTCTGCCCCAAGAATATTTCTTAAAAATGTCCCTAAAAATATGCTAAAATAACACAAAATTTCCTCCCGGTGAAAAATTCTGGTAGAACTCCCTCTGTTATGCCAGATACGTACTGCCTTGGCAATGACAGAATGATAGTAGGAATGAAGCAGAAAACAATTCAGTCAAAGCTACAGGGAGACAATAAGAGCTAATAGGAAACTCTGGGTCAGAAAAAATGAAAGAAAAACTAAAGTGATGTTTAGATCTTCTTTTTTGGTGTTATAATCCCAGGGGAAACAAACTGACAAATCACTTAGGTTCTCTTGCTTATCACATCTGTAGGCTCTCTGTGTATGTGTCTGGGAAGGCATTAAACTGATATAGAATAAGTACAGAGAGAAAAACATGCCCCAATAAAACTGTAAAATCATATAGGTAAGACTGAAATAAAAACAATGGTAGGAATGGCAATCTATGATTTTTAATTTCTCAGAAAAAATTAATATAGAAAAAGGTTTGGGATGATATTTTGTGGCTTTAGGTGTTTCTCTCCCCATGTACACAGCGGAGATATTAAACAAAATCAAGAGGACGTCTTAATATATATGATTTCAGATGAGGATAGAAGAAGAAGCATAAGTGATGTTATTGTAGAAATATACAGTGGATTTCCAGGCCAAAGAATACAGACAGTGCAGAGAAGCAAGCCAGCAGTGATGGGGAACTTCAGCTGCCTAGGCGTGTGTCTCACGTGGGTCTGAGGCATTAAAACAGCACATGATTATTGAAATGATCACAGGTGGGGGAACATATACTGAGAAAGTGTTGTGGTATCTTAAAAACAGCAAGAAAAAAAAGAAAGAGGTGTAATCATATCAGAAAAAACTCAAAAGCCCTCTGTTATATGGAATGCTTATAGTTTTATAAGGCTCCTTAAAATCAGAGTTGGGGTGGGGTGGGGCGGCTAGGGGGCACCGGCCCTGGAGACAGGAGGACCCGAGTACAAATCCGGCCTCAGACACTTAATACTTAGTAGCCGTGTGACCTCGGGCAAGTCACTTAACCCCAACTGCCCTGCCTTCCCCCCTCCAAAAAGCAAAAAAAAGTTAAAGTAGGGAAGAATATGGGAGCTGATGTATCAATTCAGTTAGAGAGAATCTAAGAATTAGTATATCAACATCCCAAATCCCCAAATCACAAAGTCGGGCACGTATTCCAAACTGTACCCAAAGTATTAATACTATCGAATACTACTGATAGCATTTCCAACAGGGGCTGTATATTGACTTATGAATATAAATAAATACACGTAATATGCAAACACATATGTGTACAGTTATAGATATATACATACATATATGTATATACATAGTTATAGATGTACACATGCATATGCATTATATACACTGACATATAAGGTCTTCCTAGAGTCCTCCTGAATTTTTACACATTTTGGACTATATGATAATCCTTACATCTATTTGTGGCAATTAAGGGTTGAATTAAATTATTGAATTATTAACTAAATTAATTTATTACTTAAATTCAATTAAATTACTGAAATTTAGGGCAACTATATAATGTTTTAAAGAATACATATTTTTATTCCAAACCCTATGGTAACTAACAGATGCTACCGCAGATGAATGAGATGGCAAACCATATCCTGTGACTGACAGAACAGAAGCCCATATTAGATGTCAGAAGAAAAACTGAATGTGTCTTTCAATACTATCTACAGATTATTGCTATCAAACTTTTAAATAAGTATTAGTCCAATTAAAACGGCAAAAGTTTCAAAGTTCAAAAGTGGCACAATAACTAAATTAAGACTTTGTATCAGAACAAGCTTACAAACTTTTCCTACCAAAAATGTGCCTCATACTCTAGTTAAGACTTTGATCTCACAATTAATGACGGTAAAGAAAAGATCAGAATGTACAAAGAATTTTGTTTGTACAAATAAAATAATCCTTTTAAAAATGAACTTCATAAACCTTGCTATATGTCAAAGGCAACCAAAAAACAAACATTACACAATCAAGTTCTTTCCTTACAAAGATAAGAATTAAATGAGAGGAGCCATTAAAAGCACTTGCTGGGGTGAATTACTTGTTATCTGTGATCTGTAAATACCTCTGAAAAAGAGCCATCTCCAAAGGGTTACCCGCTAGGCTACGAAAAGCTTTGCTATGCAAAACTCTTCTTTTTGTAACAATATTTATTATGAGGATCATATGAGTTAATAAACATTTAGGTAGGTACTACATCACAGCACTGTGTGAGGCACTGAGGAAAATACAATGTTTTGATAAGAAGTTGATAAGAAATTTCCATTCCCCACAGAGGTTACCTAGTACCTTCTGTAGCAGAAACCTCCCCCAAAATCACATTTCAAAAACAGAACCGCCTTGTGTCGCAGTTCTTTAGGCTTGTATCTCATGGCCAGTGCTTTGATTTCAGGGTCACTTAGTTGTGCTTTCACTGCACAGTCATTCCTCGTCACACACTAGCGTGTGTATCTGCACACATACGTGTAATTTTTCTTCCTTCTCTTGCACTGTTTGCTGATATTTCTAGCTGTGTGCCTTGTTTCCCCAGCTACACTACACAACCCAAAGGGGCCACCTTCCTATACTTTGTCTGAAGTGAATAGTACCGAATGCATAGGAGGTGTTGGCCTCTTTTTGAATCATCTTAATTCCACTGCCTTTCCTCTTTTCATTATTTCTCATTAATCCTGTATATAGCTTGCTTTGTATGTATTGTTTGCACGTTGTCTCCTCAATTAGACTTGACGCTTAGATTTAGCTTAGTTTATATTAACCAGATTGTCCCGAGAGGGAGGGGACCATCTTCTGCCGTTTTTCGTATCCTTCTCTACCCCGTATGCCCTCTGTATCCACTCTGCTCAGCACAGGGCCTGGCACACGGCAGGCACTTATTAATGCTTGTTGATTGATTGACTGAATATGCAGGTTTCTAGACTATAAACTACATTTTGCTCAAAATTCCAAAAAGGTGCCTAAGATCATCCTGTGTCTTACGAGCTGAGTACAACAGAGGAGGATTCTACTCCAACCTCGAATATCAGGGTACACTTGTGTATATTTACAGATCTTAGCATTTATGCAACCATGTTACTCCATATGGGAAAAGAAGAACCTTCCATGGATTTAATAATTGGCTTATCTTCCTAATGGGGCGGTTTGATTTACTGTTCCACCGAGATCTTTTCCCTGTTTTGACTTCAAGTACAGAGCAAGCTGAAATGCCCAGGTCAGGAGCAACGAAAGAAGGAGTGGCAGTAGAAGTAGTTTAAAAACCCAACCCCAAATCCTTTTGGGCTTCACTCTCCTTGGTAACAGGAAGGTTTATTGTGGCCAGCCTGAGGATAAAAGGCAAAGAGAAGAACATTTGGTCTCCGTCCCTCCCTCCCACCCACTCCCCTGACTTCGTCTTAATGACGCCCAGGTCAGGTAGAAGTCAAGCAAACAAGCTTGTTCATGGAGTTGTCTTTGTTTCCCTTGCTCTTGACAAACCCCAGATTCAGGATCCTCAGTGGAACTAACAGATCTGGGTTGTATTTGCCTTTCCAATTCTGCATGGCCTGGAAAGGAGAGAGGTTTGGGACTAACAAGGACTGTGGGCCCCCATGGAAGACAAGAGAGAGTCAAGGGAGGGGAGGGAGGAGCAGAACATCATCATCCCTGAGACCAAGGAAGAAGAGGCTGCTAAATGCTTTGAGCTAACTGCCAAGAAAAGCAGAGGACATAAGGCGGACAAAGGCGAAAGCAGCGTTCTGCTTCTGCTCAGCAGGACTGTTATCACCCTGAAGGGACAGATGAAATACTCTGTTGCTGTGGGCTGAGAAGAGGGCACCATTGGAAAAATCCATGCACTGCTCGGGTCTGTTTGCTCTTGACTGAGCTGACAGCCCGTTTATCTACTGTCACCCTCCTAGCGAGTGACACAGTACTCATCTTCGGCCTTCAAGCGGATCCCGAACTCAGATACGATGTTCTTCAAACGAGGGATGTGCATTCAGCATCACTTCTTGAAAAAAGGAAACGGCACATTTCTGCACCTGTGTACAGTCACGTGCCCACAACCGTTTGGGGACTAAGAAAACCGTGGGGCAGCACAGTTACACAGCGAATAACATACCTTAAAATGTACACCTGACGTGCTTCTGTCACGGTCAGGAAAAAGCGCAAGCCGGCACCTGAAGAGAGGTCAGTCAGATTAAGAGAGCAAACAAAGGCCCTCCAGGCTTAACCTCAAAACTCGAATTGGTTACTGGACACACTCACAAACACGAATGCACACGACGTGATTTCGTTTTACCTCTCTCGATGTCATCCAGAGGGGGCTCTGGACACATTTTTTCTTTTGGTGGAGAATGTTTCGCGCTGTTTGATGATTTAACTGCATTTCTCATTTGCTGCTGTTGCTGTTCGAGTCGAGACTGAATTTTACTGCTTCCTTCAGCTCTGAAAGTATATGGGAGTTCCGTTCCCAGAAAGGAAGACATTAACAACTCCAATGTAATAGGACTCTTACGTTGTTGATACAATTAAACACTATGTTCTTCCCCCAGAGGTTCTGAATGTAGCATTCAAATTAAGCATTAAAATTCGTAAATAATTAAAATTATAAAAATAAAAGGCGAAGAATGCTGTCAAAATTCCTATTAAAATTAAGCTCCTTGGGTCTTTGAGTATCTAGAAGTCTAGGGAAGAGAAATACTAGATTGGGGAAGGGGAAGAGAACCTGCCCCTAGAGGAATGAGCATTTATTAAGCCCCTACGACATGCCAGGGACCGTGCTAAGCACCTTTCCAAATATAACCTCATCTGATCCTCATAACAACCTTTGGAGTTAAGTGTTATTATTATCCCCATTTTATGGTTAAGGAATTTGAGTAAGACAGAGGTTAAATTATTTACCCAGAGTCACACCCTTGGTAAGTGTCTGAAGTTGGATTTGAACTCAGATCTTCCTGTCTAAGGAGATAATACTTGTAAAGTGCTTAGCACATTACTGGGCATGTAGGTGTTATATAAATGGTCACCCTCTTCCCCTTCCTTTCTCTGCTTCCTGATTCCAGACCCAGCACCCTGTCCGGGACATCATCTAATTGCCAGCATCATCCTTACTGGAAGATGACCTTATGACCTTCAGAGGCTCAAAGGGTTTGGAGGTTCTAATCAGTATCCTAGCAGCCTCCCAGTAAATGGTGACTGACTGCAGTGACTTCACTGGGAACCAAGGACAAACTACACCCACTGAGGAAAGGCAGCTTCAAGACTAAAAGGAGCCTAGCAGAAAGCTCCATCAGGCCAAAGGAGAACTTCCTATGTGCCTTCCCTCTGATGATTATCTCCAATCTATCCTTTACATGTCGTGGTTGAAAATCATTTTCACGCTGTCACCTCTGTTAGACTATGAGCTCCTTGGTCTCTTGCCTTTCTGTTAATTCCCCCTGGCACACAGTAGGAGCTTAATAAATGCTGAGTGACTCCATGAAGAGGAGAAAAAGAATTCTGGTAACCAGGAGCTGTTAGTTATCCCCTTCGGACTGAGGCCATTTCCCTCTAGACTCTGTGAACGAATGTTGTGAACGGAGTGTGCTAGGGCATGACCTTGTGAGCTTAAAAAGACTGGAAGAGTCACTGGAGTTCTGGAAATTGGAGTCCGTACCAGAAAACGTTTGTAGCTGAGCTCAGTGCTCCTGAAGAGGTACTGAGGAGCTGTCTGCTTGACATAGCCCAGCAATGGATCAACCAGGAAGCTTAGGTGCCGTACCCTTACTAAGAAGGGAGCAAATCTGCCCATTGCTTTGTTGAATTTTCAGATGACCTTGGTGGGGATAAATGCTTTATAGCAATCATTCTCTCCAGGGACCAAGGTGGGAAAGGGGAGAATAGCCTGGTTCAAAAGGATGCTGTATCTTTTCAGTAAATATCCCTTTGTAAAGTCTAATTGATATCAGTTGGTTAAATGATATTGGGGCAAAAATCACTGGGGATTGATACGCAGGGGAACACACTGCAACGGGGTCTTGAGCTGAGAGCTTTCTTTCCAAAAGAACCACAGCAGTACCCATAGAACCCAGAGAATTCTAAGGAAAGAGATGTAGCCAGCTACGCATTAGGGACCTGACCTACTAATATTAAATCCAAAGGTTTTCCTGGCTACACCTATTTATGATGTTTCATCCTGGCAGAATGAAAGCTCTTGGATGGCAGGAATTGTTTCATATTTTGTCTTTGTATCTGTCGTATCCTGCATAGTACCTGACATATAATGGGCACGTAATACATTCTTATTGATGGAGTGAAAAAAATTCAGCTGTTGGTTGATCTTCCATCCAGATCTTTAGGTAAATCCGTATTTTTGATGTATCAACAAAAATGGTTAATAGAATCTGCTGAAGATTTTTAAGAACTGATAAAAATTAATCTGGACTCTTTCCTTCCCTCAACTTACTAAATCTAGTCAGTCACTAATTTCTTCCTTGTAGTATTCTCCCACACATATGCATTCTTTTTCATTTCCGTTGCTAATACTCTAATATAGCCTTTCATCCTCTTGAAGCTAGGTAGTCCAGTAGACAGAGCCCTGGGTTTCAAGCCAGGAACACCTAAATTCAAATCCACCCTCAGACACTTACTAGCTGTCTGACCCTAGGCAAATCATTTAAGTTCCATTTGCCTCAATTTTCTCTTCTGTAAAATGGGAATAATAATAATGGCACCTATATTATTGTGAGGAACAAATGAGATAAAATTTATAAAGCGCTTGGTGCCTGGCACTGTCAGAGGAACAGGAACAAAGTTCAGTCCAAGTTCTACTTCTTACACGGGGTCTTTCCTATTATGCCCCCACAGTCTCTCCTCTCCCAAAAAGCAACTTTTTATTTACTTCTGTATGCACATGTGGTTTCCTAAATTTAATATGGCAAGTACTATATAAATGTTAACTGTTGACTGTGGCTGGATAATTGCCCTACCCAGTTTCCCTTCCACAATCTACTGCACAAGCGATCGTCAGAATAATCATTTCTAATTTACTGCTTTGAATGTATTACTCTATTCAGAAAGATTTAATAGTCTTTACAGAAGATGCTAAGATAATAATTTTAGAGCTGGAAAGGAACTCAGATGCCAACTAGTCCAATCTCTTCATTTTATAGATAAGGAAATAGGGCTAGAGGGGTTAAGCAACTTGCCCAAAGCTCTATACAGTAAGTGGCAGCGTTGTGGAAAAAAAAAAAAAGATGAAAAATGGTTGGTTAGGGAATTTAAACCTAAGTTAGGTTATGGCAAAAAGGACACCAATGGAGACCAAGAAACAATATCTCAAATGAGTGTGTCAAAGTAAATCACAGACATCATTAAAAATGAGATTAAAGAGATTTACAGGTGATAGAACATATAAAGATATATAACAATTCACATTTACGTAACAATTTAAAGTTTTGCATGCAGCTAAAGAAATCTTAGAGGCAACTTTATGTCTCTAGACATGGAGGTGAAAATTAGAAAACTAATTTTTTAATCAATGATCTAAAAAGAAGCCCTGAAGAGGAAATCACCAAAACCAAAAATAAGAGATGCAGAACAGAAAATTTAACAAATGTACAATAAACAAAAACAAGATATTGGGAAAGAAAAGATTAATAGAGGGTGGAGCTAAGATAGCAGAGTAGCAGAAAGCAGTGCAGTGAGCTCTGTTCCACAAACTTCTTCAAACAGATCTAGAAAATACACAAGATGAAACAACAGCAACAACAAGAGTTTGAAATGTGGGTTGGTCTTTTGACTAAAAATGGCTTAAGGAATACCTCCACAGTCTCCATCTAGGTAGCATGAAGGGTTTAGTACAAAAATGGAAGAAATGCTTAAAAGGGAAAACGAAAAGGGAAAAGAATATCAGGAACAAGGAAAGTAAGAAGAAAGATGACTAAACCATTGGAGCTGGGAAATATGTGTAAGGATTTTTCCCAGAGGGGGAAACAGGTGGAGAGGATCTGCTAACTTGAAAAGGCAGTTTCTGCTCCAAGGAATGATGAGAATCCATAATAAATTCCACATGTCAGTGAGTCAGTCAACGAGTTTTTATTAGATGTCATTGTGTCAAACAGTGTCCCAAGCACTGCAGATGTAAAGAAAGGTAAAAGCCAGTCCCTACTCTCAAGGAGGTAGAAGTCACCTGTATCTGTCAGTAACATGACAAAGCACCTATCAAGTCTAACAACTGCTACCACTTCTGGAGATTCATATATGGAAAAAGGCTCACCCAGAATGAATCTAGAATGCATTGCTAGGGTGTATGAAGTCCTAAACTAAGGAAACTAAGGACATTACTGTCATTGATGGTGGCTGCATCATTACTGTTGAATCAAAGTAAAGGCATGAGAAGAAAAAAAACAGTTTGGGGAAGTAAACAAAAGCTGAGAAGATGGTGTCTAAGAATGCAATTTGGATTTATGTTCCATGGCTTAAGGGATTGGAATAATGAATGGGTTCTTTGCTAGAGATGGAGCACATTGAACAATGACAGGTAAAACATTTTCATGGAAACAACAAACCCTGAGTGCTCTGCAATCTTAATCATCAAATTTGGCCCGAGAGATAAGAAAACGTACCCCCCCGTCTTGCTTTCTGAGGGGAAGGGAGTGTTGATAAAACAAGTGTGGAATACTGTATATTGACTGTTAGAAATAGCCTCAGTTGATGGATTGGTTAGTTTTATTGAAATGTCTTTTCTTCTTCCTATCCAGGTCATCTCTATCCTTCTTTGGAAGATTTTTTCCCCATTTAATTATTTATTTTTAGTTTTCAACATTGATTTCCATAAGATTTTGAGTTACAACTTTTCTCCCCATTTTTCCCCTACCCCCAGCCCAAGACAGCAAGTCTACTGAATACCCCTTCTCCCAATCTGTTCTCTCTTACAGCCTCTCCCATTTCCCTGCTAACTTTCTAGTAGGACAAGATGGATTTCTTTTTTTTTTTTTAATTTTATTATAGTTTGTATCATTCATTTCCACAAGATTTTGAGTTACATATTTTCTCCCCCTCTTTCCCCCACCCACCACCCCAAAACAGCCATCCCAGTGTGTCCCCCCTCCCCCAGTCTATTCTCTCCTATGTCACTTTTCGGTAGGGCAGGATGGATCTCCCAACCGTAGTGCCTGTGTATCTCAAGTTCCAGTTGGATATAGTCAATAATAATAATTGCATATATATATACATATATATATATATAAATACACATTGATAACATTTGATTATGGAACTCCAGATTCCAGA
>JAQQSV010006850.1:0-14175 GCA_028646515.1 Pseudochirops corinnae
TTTCCTCCTGAACTAGGTAAATGATATGCTTGATTAAAGTAAGATTGTTAACCCATTTTGAGTTGCTTTCCTTTAGAAAAGCAGATCTAAGAACCTGTGCTAGTAGCTGCCCTAGGCATGCTAGGGTGCTTACTGTTACAACTTCCAATCCTAGAATCGGTAAGAGAAATCCATTGGGTAGGTAATTGGACTGGAAACGTTTTGGGGTCCTTTATGGACTCTATAATTACCTAATTCTATGTTTCTATCTAAAAACAAAACCAAACTGTCTCAGGAAAATATTGAGGTCAATATGGATCCTTGGCCAGAGTATCTCAAATTGCAAGCATATATATATACTGACTGAATTTTGTCTATTTCATAGTGCCCAAAGTGCCCAGTGTCTCTCCTAAGTGGACTGGGCAGCTTTTCTGCTCATGGCTAGCTAGATTAGAAAAGAAGAGTCATCAAAGATGGAATGGGTGCAAGTGTCTAATTCTTTTTCTGCTTTATGAAAATCTCATACTTGAATGTGTCATTATTCTGAAGGACTAGACTGAGTGAAGAGCAAGAAATTAACTGTTTTATTATTGTCGTGCAGAAAAATGCGAGGTGAGACTTGGTTATAAATTTAATGTGGATTTATTGAAGCACACGACTGTTCGGAATATTGACTCAAATCAAACAGCTCCAAGCAGGGGTAGAGCCAGAGTATGTAAAGGCAAAACCCACAACATAACGGTGGCTAGGGGAAACCACAATTTAACAGTATCTAAGAGCAAGAGGGGAAATTCAGAAACCAAAGAATAGCATTGATTAACGATCTGTCAGTTACTCAAATAGTAAAAGTCCCTTGACTGGTTCTTAGGTAAGGGCTGCAGTGCTCTGCTTGGCAGGCTTGGGCAGGCCTGACTTGGCTGGCCGGCTAGGTCTGTTGGTGAGTCTCCTAGGTGACTGGGACAAGATGGAGGGTGACTTGGACCCGGTACAACATTATCATCATCAATAAACTTTTTGATCTGCCTACTACTATCTAGTACAGTGTTGTTCTTTGTCTTTAAGTTTTGAAGAGGAGCAATGACATCACAGGGTGATATCTTGGATGAATTAGATTTAAGTGAGGCAGAGTTGAATAAAGTTGTCAGCCTCATTCTCTCTTCCATGGCCATCAAAGTCCAGAGGCAGGACAAAAATCAAGATGACTGGCAATGACCCAGGTTGCAGCAGATGACCTTGGCACCTTCAATGTCTAACCAAGCTCCATAGTACCTGCTTTGGCTGCCTTCATGGCTGTTGGAACAAATTCTTCTCATCCTCTCATTCTGCAGGGGGACATCTTCACATGATTGGGGTAGACACCTCCTAACTTACAGATGGACTTGAGGTGCCATGGTTCTTCTCAGCCTGATTTAGCTTGTCTGCTGAGACATTTTACTACAGTGTGGTCATTTCTGGGAACCCCAGGTTAGAGTTAAGAGGGAGATGGACACCAAAGGTGGATAACCAGCTCTAAGGGCTTAACGAACTCTCACCCCAGAGGAGCTAGATCTCCTGGAACACCTCATATACCCTGTCAAGTATAGTACTAGGTACTTCATATACAATGAGGCATACAACACTCCTTTGCTTTTAAGTGCTGACACAATCAGAAAAGTTGTAAGGCAGAAATGCAGCAGTTTTACTAATAGTCCCCAAAAAGTGTTAAGTTTCTTTTGTGGAGATAAAAATTATCCAACCTACAATAAGAAGGACTGAGGCAGAGCTCTGAGCCAATGGTACTTTATTAAAGGGTCCATGGTCCCCTCTAATGAAGTGGACCTCAGATCTTCCTCATGCTCTGAGATGACCCCTCCTCTGAGTGCCCTATTTTAATAGGGCTAGATGTCTAAACACTTAAGAACAGTTATGCCAAACACAGAATAATTTCATTGGTTGACATATGATGCATAGGCTAAAATAATATATCAGCAGGGTTACAGGTTGGCCAAAGCAGGAAACATCTCTACTGACTAGGTGGTCACAAGATAGATGGACTTCTCCTTATGTTAGACAGGAGTCATACATATGCTCTAAGAACATTCCAGGGGGACTTTCCATGTAATTGAGTCACCTCCACCATACTGGGTTTGATCATCATGACAAGGAAAAACAATAGTGGAACTAGCTTTCTATGATTAAGCAAGTGAGCTTACAATCTATAGCTCACAGTTCTGGGGTCACTTATAATCATGACCCTTATAGTATCATCTCAAATTGATTGATACTGATTAGCATAGAGTAGGGGTCTTCAATGAATCAGTGTTTTCACTCTTCTACTCTGAAATGACCTGTAGGTAACAGATAAAAGGAAGGAGAGTCAACCTAAACCTTCGATCTCCTAGGAAGACTATCATTTTGAAGGGAGAGCAAGAGAACAAGGTGAGACTGCATTGCAACAGTAGAAATACTTTCCTTTCTTTTACTGGAAGTCTTCCTTAACCTCTCCTAATTCTAGTGCCTTCTCTCTGTTAATTACTTCTGATTTATCTTGTAGACAGCTTGCATGGTATCTACTCGTTTGCCTGTTTTCTCCCCCCATTAGATAGTTTTTGCTCTTTGAGGGCAGGGACTGTCTTTTGTCTTTTTCTGTATCTCTAGCTGAGCACAATGCCTGGTGTACAGTATTCACTTAATACATTTTGATTGATTGATTGCTCACTGGCTGAAGGAGCCTAACATTGAGGAGATGACAGTTTTAATTTAATTCTGCAAATATTTATTGAGTCATTATTCTGTTTAGGTTTCCACTCAATATATTGGCAGGAATAGTAAGAGTAATAATAAAAGTTAAAGAGTTAAGACATTTACACAGACAAACATAATACAAAATAGAATCCCATAACTGCGATGCAAGAGCTACAAGCAAAGTGATGAAGGAATACAGAGGAGGAAGAGGTGATAGTCATTAGGGGGAAGGAAGGGGAAGGGCAAGAAGAGCAGGATTCAGGAGATGATGGAAAGTAAACAGTGAAACAATCATGAGTTTGATTTAGACAAGTCAAGTCAACTAACATTTATTAAGCACTTACTATGTGCCAAGCATTGTGCTAAGCCTGAGAATAGAAAAATAAGCAGAAAGAGAGTCCCTGCCCTCAAGAGGCTTATATTTTAGTAGAGGGAGACAACACATAAGAGGAAGTCAAAGAGGACTGGTGGGGGTGGGGTTGGCCTGAGTATCTTCCTTAAAATGGAGATTCTGAGAGGAACCAGCCAATCAGAGGGAAATGCCTCAGGAGTAGAGGGTGCTTCAAGGTGAGAAGTCCTGGGGTAAATGGAGTTTCCAAGGGTCTCTGCCAACCCTTAGAGTACCTGAGTCTGAGATGGACCATAACAGATAGCTAAGAGTTACTTCCTTCCTTCCTTCCTTCTTTCCTTCCTCCCTTCCTTCCTTCCTTCCTTCCTTCCTACCTACCTTCCTTTTCTTTCTTTCTTTCTTTCTTTCTTTCTTTCTTTCTTTCTTTCTTTCTTTCTTTCTTTCCTTCCTTCCTTTCCTTCCTTTCCTTCCTTCCTTCCTTCCTTCCTTCCTTCCTTCCTTTCTTTCTTTCTTTCTTTCTTTCTTTCTTTCTTTCTTTCTTTCTTTCTTTCTTTCTTTCTTTCTTTCTTTCTTTCTTTCTTCCTCCTGTGATTTCCCTGGTATAAAGAATCAACAGGTAAGGAAATTCCTTCTCTTAATACAATTTAGCATGTATTCTACAACCCAAGAAAGTTGCTTGAGTTTTAATACATGGGGGAAAAACCCAGAGAACATTCCAGAGCAATATGAGAAAACAATTATTCTAAGGGAAAAGTGATTATTTTATAGGAAAAGGAAATATTTTATTTTGTTTTTCTTGGTCTTATAGGATTATTCCCTAGAACGTGCAAGATTGAGATTAGGCTGATGTTATTCTCATCATATCAAAATTTTTTTTTGGATGGTTTCTTTACTCTTGGAAATATGCTCCACATAATTACTGAAGGCCTCAAAGATAAAAGCGGTTATGACCCCTACATGTATGGGGGCACTGTGGGATTCTTCTGAAATGTGGAATTTCTTCACATTACTAGGATACAAGTGAATTTGGCATGATTGCCATAGAGAGAAGCAGGGGCTCACCTTGCAATAATAGCTGACAATTTCCTTGGGAATGCTAAGCACAAAGCAGAAACTGTAGAAAAATTGAGTGATTCTCAGTGCATCCATAGCTCTGAGGAAACACCATGAAGCATGAATTGTCCTCCAATTGAACAAGTGCTTTTTAAGCACCTATTATGGTCAAGACATACAAAAACAAAATGATAATCAATCCTTCACAATCAAACATTTTGGTTTCTATTGTATGAAAGCTCTATGTCTAGAACAGGGGTTCTTAGCATGGGGGGCCACATGATCAAAGGGATCAGATAGAGTTCAAGGGTTATCAGTCCATGAATTGGTTGTGAAAATAAACCCTTTTCATTTTAACCTCCAGTTGAAAGTTAGTATTTCCTTTCATTATAAATGTAGGCATGTAGCAGCAACCACACTGGCATACCAAAAATGGCTGCTAGCACAGGTTCTTAGATCTGCCTTACTAGGAAAGATAGCTGTTTAAGGCATCAACAATCTTTTTAAATTATATTCACAAGTTCAGGGGAAATGTCAGCACCTGGAACTTCAGAGAAAATACCAGCAGAGAAATAAAAATCAACAGACAGGGCTCTGACTGCCTGAATCAAAGCAATATTGCTATACACTTTACATATATCCCTGGATTGAGAGAACCATTACATCTGAGAAGTCAAGGAGTTCTGAACATACAGTCATTCAGAATCTTGACCAGGAAATCACAAGATCCTTCTCATAAGCAAGCTCCCAAAGTAAAATATCAACTTGGAATATGTAGTGCCTAATTAGAAATTAGTAAAAGGTGTGAAAGCCTTCCTTCAAGCAAACCTCCCCTAAGCAAGCTTCCTTTAATGGGCTCCACAGTGAGGCTTATTAATGGTCGGGGAAAATCTTAAATCCCATGAACATTACAATGTGCAAACACTTCTAAGCAGAGGTCCACGAGGCTTCATCAGACTATCAAAGGGGCCCATCACACACACACACACACACATACACACACACACAAACACACACAGACACACACACACACGCAGAATTAAAAACCCCTGATCTAGAGAGTAGACAAGAAAGGAGATGATTGGGTTAGGGAATAGGGGAAATAGCTGATTGAATTTACAAACATTGATACAGCAACTAGGTGAGTCAATGAATAGAGTGCTGGAGCTGGAGTCAGGAAGACCTGAGTGCAAATGTGGCCTCATGCACAACTCATTTAATCTCTGTTTGCCTCAGTTTCATCATATGTGAAATGAGGATAATAACAGCAAGCTACCTCCCAGGGTTGTTGTGAGGCTCAAATGAGGTCATATTTGTAAAGCGCTTATCTGTGTCTGGCACATAGTCATGCCATAGAAATGTTAGCATTATTATTTATTCTTATTATTCTCCAGTGCCGCTTGCTTGTGTAATGGTAATCACTCCTTTTTTGTATTGACAAGTAAGCAGGTACTTAGCACCTTGTTTCAAGTTAAGCAAAGGTAGCAGGTACTTAGCACTTAGTAACTGATCAAGCCACTGTTGGGGAAACAGAAGGTAAGAACTCTTGTCTCCTGTTACTGATGTAACAGGAAGAGGTTGGCTGAAACAAGAAGCTCATTCTGTGTGTATATAACAAAAGCCCCAGAGAGGCAGAGTCAGAATTTCTTCTGACAAGAACCTGGTGGCAGAAACTGTTCTGCTGGGGAGAGAGAGAGTTTCTAAGCCTCCCACCTCCCCACACCCCTGGCTGGAGAAAACTATTTTGATTTTGAAAACCTGGGAAGAGTGATTTTGATTTTGGGAGCCAGCTGAGATTTCTTCTGGGTCCTAGGGCCAGCCAAACTGCTGGAGGACTGAGGAAGCATGGCTGTGGTGCTGGTATCCTGTCTGTCTGTTTTGGTGTTGTTTTGCCAGATACATGTGTTGGTGAAGGGCAGTGATGTTGTTGCAGAGGTCCTGAAACCTTGCTGTTGGCTCAGAAGCCCTGAAGAAGGATTTTGTTGTTGTATGTTTACAGAAATCCTGGAAGAGGGTCTTGCTGATGTTTTCAGGGGTCCTGAGACTATTCTGTGGGCAGAAAGTGAATTGATGAGAACACTGGCAATGAATATTGTAGCTTTATTAAACTTTATCTCCCTGGGAACAGAGATTGCTGAGAACTTGCCTTTGGTCAAGATGAAGAAAAGAACTTTCCTTGGTTATTGAATGCTATGATGATAATGTGGTTTACTAGTGACCTAGGGGTGTAGGGTTTGTGTATTTTCTAATGATTGTACTTAGTGATTAATGATACTTAGTAACTGATTGATGATTAAGTGCTGATTGAGTTAACTTAGTTGCCCCATGAGTGGAAGACTGACTGTTGTACTCTGAAATGACTGAATGACTGAGTAAAGAGGCAAACCTCCTTAAGGATACCAGATGATTGTTTTTTTTATTTTGTTTTGTTTTTTGTTTTTTGTATTTTGTTTTTTGCTTTTTTGGAGGGGGCAATTGGGATTAAGTGACTTGCCCAAAGTCACAAGGCTAGTTTTGCGTTAAGTGTCTGAGACCAGATTTGAACTCAGGTTCTCCTGACTCCAGGGCCAGTGCTCTATTCACTGTACAACCTAGCTACCCTGCAGATGATTGTTCTTTATTCTAAATATTGTGACCACTTTAGTGAAAACTATGTGGCCATTTCAATGATAAGCTGTTGTGAACACTACATTGTGATTTTCTGTGATAAGTTGTAATATTGTGAATGCTGTACTTTGATTTTCTGTGAATGTTTTGCTTTGATTTGTTATGGAGTGTTCGCTATATTGTGTAATCAGAACCTTAAAAGCTGTTCACAGTAGCATTCTTCTGGAAAGCTGCTCATGTGTGGCATTACAGTTTGGTGAATCTTTTTCCTTAGTTAAGATGCATGGTTTGATCAAGAGAACAAGCCAAAATTCAAAGCTGGCAGGGAGAACATGCAGACTTTGACTTCTCATTCAAATGAATAAACATGTACTGATTGCTGCTCTGGATTCAGCTCTGTCCTGGGCTCAGAATAAGAGTCTGCATCTTCCCAAGATGGTAGCTTTGCTTTGAGGCAAGGTCATTAGAGAACTATGGGAACTCAGAAGTGGAAGAAAGCTCAGAAACCAGTTAGTCTGATCCATACCTGAAAATAAATACTCTCTTCTTTCCACAAGGTGGATGGGGTCTAGCATTGGGCTTGGAGTTAGGGATAACTGGGGGGTTTGAAGCCTAGCTCAAACACTTATCAGCTATGTGACTCTGGGCAAGTTCCTGAATTTTTCAGCCTCAGACCTCTCATCTGTAAAATGGGGGATGATAATACACTGTCTGCCTCTCATGCACTATGTGAGGATATGATGTGAGCTCAAGGACTACTGTGTACTTCAGTACTATAGTATAGTACTATTGTGAGAATATAATGAAATAATATTTGCAAAGTGCCTTAAAAAGCTTAAAATATCATTTAAATGTTAGTTTCATTATTCATTCATTCATTCCTTTATTTATTTATTCATTCATTCATTTATTTATTTATTCTAGCATCCTTACTAAGTGGTCATTTAACTCCCATTTGAAGACTTCCAATAATGAGGAACCAAAAACCTCTTGAAGTAACTTAATTCTCTTTTTAACAGCTTTCACTGTTAAGAGTTTTCCTTATAAAAAGCAGGCTAAAATCTGCTTTACTCATGTGTTCAAAAAGCTGTTAGCAAGTGCCTACTATCAAGGCAATTCTAGGCTAAGTTCTGGAGGTTCAAAAACATAAACAAAGTAGTCTATTGGGAGGGAAACATACACAGAGATGTCAATACAAAATACATACAGGATCACTTCTTTATTTTGTATGATATTATATCTTTCTCTAAATGAAAAGTAATTTGAAAGCTGGGATGGGGACAGAATCTTTGGCTACAAAAACTGCTACTACTGACTACTACTACTACTATTACTACTACTACTACTATTACTCCTACTACTCCTACTACTACTACTGCTACTACTACTACTGCTTCT
This sequence comes from Pseudochirops corinnae, assembly GCA_028646515.1. Classification (NCBI taxonomy): domain Eukaryota; kingdom Metazoa; phylum Chordata; class Mammalia; order Diprotodontia; family Pseudocheiridae; genus Pseudochirops; species Pseudochirops corinnae. The sequence continues at coordinate 8,111 of JAQQSV010006850.1, forward strand.
ACCACTACTACTACTACTACTACTACTACATATATATGGCACTTTAAGATTTGTAAAGCACTTTACAAATATTATCTCATTCAATGCTCACAAAAACCCTGGGAGATAAATGCTATTATTATCTTTATTATGCAAATGGGGAAACTGAGACAAACAGGGTTAAGTGACTTGCTCAGGGTCACACAGCTAGTAAGTGTCTAAGGCTATTCTTTGAAATTATTTCTTAAATGTAAGTATAGCTTCAGTGTGCCAGTCCCTGTACCAAAATGTGTATAAGATGTAAGATAACCTGTATAATATGTCTTAGAAGAAGCTTGAAAAGGGGAATTTCAGAATAACTTGTCTCAACCAAGTCCTAAATATGGGAAGCGCAGGTTGAGGAAATGTCACCTTGTGACCTATCTGGTTTGTACTGTCAATGGCTCTTAACCTACTGTCCATGAACTTTAAAAAATGTATTTTAATAACTGTTTCAAATAATTAGTTTTCTTCACCATCTTATATATTTTATTTTTTAAAAAATGCTATAACACTGTGACAAGAAAGGGTCCACAGGCTTTCTCGTTATTGTTTTTCACTTGTTTTAGTTGTGTCCGACTCTTCGTAACCTCATTTGGAGTTTTCTTGGCAAAGATACTGGAGTCGTTTACCATTTCCTTCTCTAGCTCATTTTACAGATTAGGAAAGTGAGGCAAACAGGGTTAAGTGACTTGCCTAGGATCACATGACTAATAAGTGTCTCAGGCCAGATTTGAACTCAGAAAAATGAATTTTCCTGACTTTAGGCTCAGCAGTCTATCCACTGCACCACCTAGCTGCCTTTGATAGGCTTTATTAGACTGCCAAGGAGTTCCATCTCACACACACACACACACACACACACACACACACACACACACACACACACACACACACGCACACACACACACACATTAAGAATCCCTGCACTAAAGGACTGTGGTAGGCCAAAGGAAATCCTTTGGACTGGGACTTTCTAGTTTTCCTTTTCTATGACCACAGACTCAAAGCCTAGAGTGTCAGCTATGATAAAAGGGAGGCAGTTTCCCTTTGAAGTTGTAGCCCTGACTTGTAGCAGGTTTCTCAATTCTTCTCCACCACTCTTGCTTTGGTGGTATGGGAAGAAAAACACTGAATCTGGACTCATAGGACCTGGGCTCTGCCATTTGGTGTTACCTGTGAAATCAGAGACAAGTCTCTTCTATACTCTGAATGTTATTTTCCTTATATGTAAAAATGAGACTCGCAGCCTAAATGGTTTCCAAGGTTACTTTCAGCTCTAAATCCTAAGATCCTTAGAACTTACTATAGGAGAGGAGTAAAGAAATAGATCCTCATAGTCTCTTACCTACAACCTTGGATTCAGTTCCAATTCAGCTTTTGAGGATTAGAAATATGATTCCCCTTTTTTAGCACATGTGTTGAATTAATCACAAAGGACCTATAAAGGAAGATGCTATCTGTATCTAGAGAAAGAACTGATAAATAGAAGTGCAATGGTTTTACATATGCAAACACACATATATACACATATTTGTGTCTAATGGTAGCTATCTCTAATGGTAGGGTGGGGGGAAAGAAAGTTACACAATAACTTTATTATATGTTTAAAAGGAATAGCAAGTTTTACATGATAGATTTCACATGCAATCATCTTTTTTCCCCATTCTACTATGTTATGCAGATGCTTGTTTTATTTCTTAGGATCAGAATAAAATACGATTCTTTTTAGTTGATTTAATTGTCCTTATTAAAAAGAAAAAACATGATTACATCATAAATTTTCTTTACCTATACTTCAGATCTGAGATTAGACATTAGATCCATGGAACCATTGATTTAGAACTGAAAAAAAAAAACCAAACCCAAACTAGAAATCACCTACTTTCACTCCAAGCTCAACATGGATCCTTTTTATAACACATATCTTTTGCAAGTAGACATCCAGCCTTTCATTTGAGTACCTCCAATCATCAACAACAAACTTGCCACTTCCTCAGGCAAACTATTTCATTGTTGATAACTCTAATTATAAAATTAAGTTTTTCATTATATTGAGTCAATATCTGCCTCTCTATAAACTCGAACCTTGGTTCTCTTCCTTCTTTATGCGAGCTACTAATATCTACTTCCTGCCAACCCTAAGACTTCTTTTCTCTAGGATAAACGATCCTAGTTTTTTCCACTCTTCGTCAAATCCCTAAGGTCACTTCCAAGTGTAGCATACTATAATCTTGTGTCTATTTAGGCTCTGATAAATGGTTGAAGGTTGGAAGTTTTTCAAATTGAAGTTCTTTTTCTTTTTCCTTGTTAAAGAAATTTTCAATGTTATCATTGATAAAAACCATACGAACATAAATTCAAACCAATTGGAAACACACAAACTCTTCCAGTTCTTATCTTCCCATTATGGACCAGTATCTTTGCAGAAGTTAAGGCCTTCCAAAGTTTTCCTAATAACAGAGGAATGAAACTGGAGATTTGTTCTTGGCAAGACATGATAAACTTCATGTTTTTGAAAAAGCTTTTAAATCCTCTGATGATGCCAAAATGTTCCGAATGGTTGTTCTGGTCTGATAAGTTTTAATTTTGTCATTCCTTTCTGTACATTCACATTGCTTATGCCATTATTCAAATAATCTCCTTTCTATCAGATATTCAACCATCTGATTGTGTGGCTTTTTGCTGGCTAATTTTTCCCTCTTGGGGGCAGTGGTCAGAAGCCAGAGATAAATGTCCTGGTGAGAGGCAGATAAGATTCAGATAAAACATTTGAGTGGCCACATGCCAGTAGAGTAGCGGTGACATTACACAAGGAGAGCATCCCGTTGTCTTTCCAAACTTTCTCTATTTTCTTCTGGTTAGCAGAGACAGTCATCTGTAGAAAGCAGCACCTTGGAGGGAAATTGGTGAAGAACAAGGATCTTCAAGTAGCAATTGACAAATCAGCCATCAAGACTCAGGCTGAAGGGAAAACATCATTTAAGGAGTGCAATTGTCTTCTCTGAAAATATTAAAGAAATGTGTCTGCTTGGAGAAAATGGTATAATGCAGAGGCAGGAATATAGACTCTGACATCTCAAAGGAGCAGTATGATGTAATCAAAGAACACTGGACATCAGAAGACTGGGATTTTACTCTCTACTCAGTTGGACAGATTTTGGTTTTTGTTGGTTTGTTTTTGGTTTTCCCCCTTTACCTCTTTAAGACGCAGCTCTTTATCTGTAAGATGACTGTTGCATTTCTTGATCCCTAACAAATTTTCAGATCTTAAAAAAAAGAAAAAGGAAAGAAAGTCCCTCTAGGCTTGACCATTCAATAGCTACTAAAATGCCTTCTATTTAATTCAATTTAAATTGGACACACATTTATTAAGCAATTACTGTGTGCAGAGCTAAAGGCTATCTGCTAGACCCACTCTGAGAATTTTATAAGGCACAGTCCCTGTACTTATGGAACTTGTAATCTACTAGGAGGATATGACCCATACAAATACCGATCATATATATAGTGTTTATTAGAGTGGTACATAAAAAAGTGATATCTGATGTTCACAGAAAAGGTAATTGTTAATTTGTTTGGAGGAGGAGGGGAAAATCAAGGTCAACTTCATGGAGGAGGGCTTTAACTCAACCTATAAAGGACCATAGGAATTCGACAGGTAAAACAGAGAAGAGAGGAGGACATAGGGACCAGCAGGAGCAAAGGTAAGGAGGTAGGAAAATGAATCATGTTTTCCAGTGACAGTGAGTTCAGTGATATTGGTGCATAGACTACGTGAAGGAAAGCAATGTGAGATGAGGCTGAAAAGCCTGGGCCCCTCTTCAGAGGGCCTGAAATGCCAGGCCAACAAGTCTGAATTTTGTTGTTGTTGTTGTGATGGGGGTGATGTGTCACTACTAAAATTTCTTTAAAAATTAAGAAAAAAATCATGATTCCTGTTTTGAAGACTACTCCTTATCACTCCCGTGGCTGTAACTCATGGGGCAGCTAGGTGATGCAGTGGATAGAGTCAGGGTCTGAAGTCAGGAAGACGTGAGTTCAAATCTGGTCTTACATACTTACTAAATATGTCACCCTGGGTAGGACATTGGACTTCTGCTTATCTCAGTCTTCTCTTCTCTGAAATGGAGGTAATAATAGCACCTCTCTTCCAGGATTGTTGTGAGGATCACAGACAACACACTGAGGAAGAAAAAAGAGTACAAACGGTGATAGTTGTGGTCGTGGCTGTTGTCATTGGTCCTTTATTCTTGAAGACTAGTGACATCACAAGGAGGATGTCTTGACTTGCTCATGAATTAGATTTAAGTCAGGCAGAGCTAAGCAACTCCATCAACCACATTCTCTCCTCCAGAGTCGTTAGAGTCCCGTGGCAAGACCTAAGTCAAGACGGCTTGTGGTGGCCCAGGCATTTTATATTTTTCATAAGCAATAGGAAGCGACTAACGTGTTTTGTGCAGAAAAATGGCACACTTGATCTGGACTTTAATGAGATGAATCAGTCAGCAGTACAAAGGATGAACTGCAGTGGGGGAGAGAATGGAAATGAGAAGACTGCTAAGGAGGTTATTATGACAGCCTTGGCAGCAGTATGGAGTATCCCCAAAGTCTTAGTGCAAAGTTAAATGATTAAAGCTTAATATTATACTAAGACTTTCGGGGTACTTTGCATAATGGGGACTTGTACAACAGCAAGAATAGAAAGCAGCTGGTAGAACTAAGAATGACTATGGAAATTTCCCTACAATGTGGCAGGTACTTCTCTAGGAGGAAAGGGACATCTTGGCTCATATAGAGCCTGCAGTCTACTAAGACCCCAAGATGTCTTCCACACAATGTTTGACCATGTACCTCCATTGCAATTCAATCCATCAAGGGTATGAACCCCCTACTAGGTGCCAGGTGCCACATTAGGCATTGGGGATATAAAAGCAAACTGGAAAACCATCCTTATTTTCAAGTAGCTACTGGAATAACATGGTTATGGTATATAAACAGATTCCCACAGACTATATACCCCTAACCCCTAAACCCGGGAAGCCTGTTTTACTAATGCAGATCACAAGGGGAGGGGGAATGCAAATCAATCAAAGTTAATATTCCTCCCCCCATGCCAGAAGAAATAGCTCAAGAGAAATGATGGAGGAGGAGGTACTGTAGCATTTATCACTTAATATGGATAGTATCATCTCACTAGATGCCTCCTATGCACTGAGGAAGAAAAAAAAGAGTATATGGACAGCCCAATGGATTTGATGATATAGGTCAGAGGTTAAAATCCCTGTTTTATTATTTACTAACTATGTGCTCTTTGGACCTCTGTGTTTTGATCTGTGAAATGAAAGGATTTGGTATGATGACCTTGAAGTCTTTTCCAGATTATTCACTTAATCTTTACATACCATTCATTCATTTAACAATTAGTCATTAGAAATGTGCTAAGGACTACTGAGGAGCCTCAGCCTCTGCCCTCTGGAATCCACCAGACTATGCAGGGAAGAAATGCCACATACATAAGAAGTAGTTACATAACCAAGGCAGCCTTTGATTTTCTGCCAAAATGTGTGGTCCATGCTATTTCACATTTCTTTTTTTTTTTTAATTTTATTTTAGTTTGCATCATTCATTTCCACAAGATTTTGAGTTACATATTTTCTCCCCATCTTTCCCCTACCCACCACCCCAAAACAGCCATCCCAGTGTATTCCCCCTCCCCCAGTCTATTCTCTCCTATGTCTTCCCCCCTCACCCCTCTGACTTTTCCATAAGGCAGCGTGGATCTCCCAACCACAATGCCTGTGTATCTCAAGTTCCAGTTCGATGTAGTTAATAATAATAATAATAATAATAATAATTGCATATATATATATAGATATATATTTATAACATTTGATTATGGAACTTTAGATTCTAGATTCTTTCTCTTCTTCCCTCATCACCCACCCCCACTGGAAGGACAAGCAATCAAATACAGGCTGAACATGTGAAATTACGCAGAACCTCTCCATAGTGAGCACACTGTGAGAGTCTGACTACATGTCCCT
>JAQQSV010006851.1:0-14175 GCA_028646515.1 Pseudochirops corinnae
ATATGTATAAATAAATCCATAGAGGACATAAGATCAATTGAATAGGAAGGGATAATATTCCAAATGGTTAAATTGTGAGGAGAGAGATTATTAGATTGAGAGGAGACAGGGAGAGTCAAAATGGGGTTGAGCATGGAAGAGGCAAGAGATAATTGTTACAATAGAGGGGGAGAAGAGGAAGGCAAAAGGTAAAGAGTCAACCTTACTCTCACGGAATTTGGCTTAGGGAAGGAATGACATAAACTCTAAACTGGGCATCTTGCCACATAGAAGAGTTGGGGGAAGGGGGATGAGAGTTGGGGTGATGGAGGGGAGGGCAGAGTGGGGGGGAAAGATGATGAATATTCACGTTTCTGTAGAGGGATAGGGACAGGGTGGAGAGTGGATGGGGGCACAGGATAGGAAGAGGGGGCATTTAATCAGACTCTCACAGTGTGCTCACTATGGAGATGTTCTGCGTAATTTCACATGTTCAGCCTGTATTTGATTGCTTTTCCTTCCAGTAGGGCTGGGTGGCAAGGGAGGAGGAGAAAGAATCTGGAATCTGGAGTTCCATAATCAAATGTTATGAATGTGTATCTATCTATCTATCTATCTATCTATCTATCTATCTATCTATCTATCTATTTATCTATACAGTTATTATTATTATTATCGGATACATCCAACAGTAACTTGAGATACACAGGCACTGCGGTTGGGAGATCCATCTTGCCCTACCAAAAAGTGACATAGGAGAGAATAGACTGGGGGAGGGGGAGAAAATATGTAACTCAAAATCTTGTGGAAGTGAATGATGCAAACTATAATAAAATAAAAAAAAAGTTTAAAAATAAACAAACAACAAAAAAAAGAATACAATATGACCAGGTATGATTTACACCAGACAGGCAGGACTGTTTCTGTAATAGGAAAGCCATTAACATAATTGATCACATCAAAAAGAAAACTCACAAAAGCAATGCGATTATCTAAAAAGATGCAGAAAAAAGACTTTGACAAAAATATAACACCCATTCCTATTTGAAAAACAACAACAACAACTAGAAAGCAGAGGAATAAATGGAGTTTTACTTAAAATGACAAGTAACATCTATCAAACACCATGAGCAACTATTATATGCAGAGGGGATAAGCTAAAAGCATTTTCAATAAGATCAGGGATAAAACAATGCTGTTCGTTATCACCACTGTTATTCAATATTGTACTAGAAATGTTAGCTTTAGCAATAAGAGAAAAAAATTGATAGAATTACAATATACAAAGAAGAAACAATGCTATGACTCTTTGCAGATGATATGATGATATAATTAGAGAGTCAGGTAAAAATGTCTTTGAAATAAGAAACAACTTTTGTAAAGTTACAGGATATAAAATAAATCCAGAGCAACACTCAGCATTTCTATATATTACTAACAAAGCCCAAGAGCAAGTGATAGAGAAATTCCCTTTAAAGTTACTGTAGACACTACAAAATATTTGCAATTTTCTTCTTCTTTGCTTTTCATTTTTGCCTGTTTTCTTTTGGAACACATCTCAAAAGGAAAGATGTTCTGCATGTCTTCACATGTATATTTTATCTATATATATATTGCCTTTTTCAGGTAGAGGTAAGGAAATGAGGGGAAAAGAATTTGGAAATTGCATTTTAAAAAATGTACCTTCCATTTTAAACATCTAATTGATTATTTTTGAAAGAAATAAAATATGTTGCACAAAATGAAATGTTTTCAACAGATTTATACAAAAGGTGACGGGCAGATATTCTCTCTTGCATGCTTCTGGTCTATGATTCCCACAAACAAATGCATCAATCAACCTCAATATGTAAGATAATTTTCAAATAGGCATTTATCTTTGAAACATCTAAGGGAAAATATTTAAGTCTCCTCTGCATCTCATTGCAACATTTGCCACATTGTTTTCTTAGCTTGAATTATGCTTCAGTTCTCTTCATGTTTGACAATTGTTATAAATTATTTTAGAAGTGGTAGTACTTACTTTTTCCCCTCCATATTCTTCCCTCAAAAGAAAGAAAGAAAGCTATCCAGATATTGACATAAATACTATCTCAACATTGGAAAAGACAGAAATTGAATGAACATGGGCAGATAAAATGATTATTCACCATCTTTTCCTTTCCTAGAAATGTAAAAAACGACTTTCAACTTTATAGATCATTTCACCATGAAATACACTTCAGTAGTTTTTAAAAGGCATTTTCATTCTGACTTCCTTTCTCTTATGGTCAAATAACTATACTTTCCTCCCTCCTCTATTTTCTGTAGCTGCAATCCCTTTGGAGTGGTTTGTCCTCAGTTTCATTCTGGCATTTAATTGATCTTTATGTAATCTTTATTATCACATAGTTCACTAGGTAAATCTACATTACCTGTGAAAGGCATAGACATTTAAAAGACTCTAAACTTGCCAGTATAAACTTCAGGAAAATAGTCTTAAAGGGATTATTCCCTGTAACACGCAATGAGATGGTAAGATGATATGTATTTAAGAGTTAGTAAAACAAATTGCTTATGAATAACAATGATACTCCTGGCAAATGTTTTGCATTTTTCAATCTTATGTCCAAGAGAAACTAATGATTTCCTATATTTAACCAATATTACATGACATAATTGCTTAGATAATTCAAAGAATGCTCACTGCTTTTACCTTATGTTTTCTTCTAAGTAAATTTGGTTCACAGAACAAACTGACCTAAATATTAACAGCTGGAATTATTTTAGGGAAAATAAAACAAAATAATAAAATTAAAATTAAACACAATAAAATATTGTGAGAGAATTCAGGATGCCAAGATCAGGAGAAGGAAGAATCAGTGAACTGAAACAAAATTTTGAAGAATATATTTAAAAGGCATAGCCTTCAACAAGAAAGAGGCATGATTCCAGTAGGAAAGGTTTAGTCAGTTATTAAGTGAAAATCAGCAAACCATTCAGAGAAAAAAAAATCAAAGAGCTTAAGATAAGGAAAAAAATAAGCAAGCAATATAATAATTGTGTGACCTAAAAGGGAAAAAAAAAAAAAGCAAAAACTTGCAAACACATTTGTGAAATGTGTCATTGCAAGGAATTCTGTAACTCACAATGCAAAAAAAGAAATATAATCAATGATTAGTCATTTATTAAATGCCTGCGATGTGTAAGGAACTATGTTAATCACCATATAAAAATTCAATCCATACTCTCTGGGAGCCTATGAGTCAAGAGAGACACACTGACAATGCTAGGAAAGTAATCAATAGCTTTGAAAAATCCCTAAGAATGCTTAGTTATTTTTTTGGTATTCCACAACAAGAAAAAAAAATTTTCTACAAATTCTACAAAGTTCTAGCCATTATGTAGGAACTAAGGATACAAAGATAATCAAATTTTATGATAAATAATCATAATTTTAGTGTATAAAGATATATACAAAATAAGAAGGCACAAACCTAGACTAAATGATCTATGAAAATCTAAATAGAGAAATAACATTTCCAACTTGGGAACTGAAGGAGGAATCTTATCATTCTATAATGCTATGGAAAGATTTCACTCACACACACATGTACACACACACTGTAGCAGCAAGCACCCTAGCATACCCAGGTTGACTCCTAGAACAGGTTATTTGATCTGTTTTTCTATAGGAAAGTAACTCAAAAAAGGGTTAACAATCTTATTTCAATCCAACATATATATCATTTACCTAGTTTAGGGGGGAAAGTCAGCACCCTGAACTTCAGAGAAAAAGCAAGCAGAAATTACAAGCAGACAAAAAACACCAACAGTTAGTTACCAGAGAGAGAAGCACCCAACATCTGCATTTTCAAATGAAGGGGGGCCTCAACAGCTGCCCAGAGTCTCATTTGGCCAAATCCTTCAACCCTTTTCATGAGTGAGCCCTAAAGCAAAACCTCACTTCAGGGAGTTTATATCACTTTCTCCAGGGTGAGAGAACATCACAACCCTCGTTATCCACCGCCCAATCACAAACTAACAAGGTGTGGGTGTTCCTGAAAAGCAAGCCTCCCACCACAGGTGCCATGTGACCACATTCAGCCTATTAAGGGGCAGAGTATACTTTCAAATCATGGAAAGTCCTCAAATTCGCTTAAGTCTGTCAAAGAGCAGGGAGGATGTTCAAATTTCCATTGTCATTACACACACAGACACACAGGCACACAAACACACAAACGTATATATTTGTGTGTATATCTATCTATCTATCTATCTCTCTATACATTACACTTGTGGAAATTTATGCTTCTTTATTTTTTGCTTCTAAATTATCTAAAGAGTTGTGTAATCATCTCTCTTTCTAGGTTAATTTCCAGGTATCTAATGAATTGTTTTAAAAATCATTTTTCTGGCATGGGCCATTCTAATGAGTAAACTCCTTTAAACAATGCTCCACTATTTTTCTCTAGTCATCTTCTCCCCAACCATGTTGTTACTGGGACCAGAGATCTTTCTCTGGGAGATTTGATCCTTTTATCTTCAAAACTCTTATCCTGTGCCCCCAGAAGGTTCTGCTTGATTAGTATTTCATATATTTTGCACAATATTTCACTGACTTTTCCAACAATTCCTCACCACCAACTTTCTACCCTCTATGTTATCTATTTCTTCTTCCTCATGCTTTCTAGTTCTGGAATTAAAATGAAGGCAATGTTTTCACTGTTACTGCAAAGGATATCTACTGTTTTATGTAGTTAGTATTAATTTTTCCACCAGTTACATGTAAAAACAACTTTTAATATTTGTTTTCAAAACCTTAAGTTCCAAATTCTCTCCCCTTCTCCCTCCCCAGGATCATCACACTGAGAAGGAAAGCAATTCCATATATATTATACATTGTTAGTCATACAAAACATATACATAATTGTCATGTTGTGAAAGAAAACACAGACAAGAAAAAACCTCAAGAAAGGTATATTTATATTTTTTAAAAGATGTTTCAATTTGTATTCAGATACCATCAGTTCTTTTTCTGGAGATGAATAGCATTTTTAATCCTAAATCCTTCAGAGTTGCCCTCTATTGTTATATTGCTGAGAATAGCTAAGTCATTGTTATGGTAATCTGAAGATCTTCCCTGCCCCTAGGCCCTTTGGTAGGTTTAAGTGGCCCTGAGAATCTCTCCTGATTTGAAAATATACTCTGCCCCCTAATAGGCTGAATGTGGTCACATGGAGCTTGTGGCTAGAGGCGTGTTTTTCAGGAATGCCCATGCCTTATTACTTTGTGATTGGGCAATGGGACAAGAGGTCTGTGACATTCTCTGATCAAGGAGAAGGTTTTCCTTTGGGGTTCACTTTGGAAAGAGTTGTGTGATTTGGCCACATGAGACTCTGGGAAGCAGTTGAGCCCCAGCTTTGAAAACCCAGATGTTGGTGCTTCCCTCTCTGGTAACTGACTAGATATATCTGCAATGGTCAGATGATTGGAAGACCCTCTGATGATCTCTTTCTTTGTTTGCTTTTAACTTGTTGCTTGTAACTTATGTTTGTGTTCTCTGAAGTTCAGGGTGCTGACTTTTTCCCCCAAACTAGGTAAATGATGTGTGTTTGATTGATTAAAGTAAGATTGTTAACCCATTTTGAGTTGCTTTCCTTTAGAAAAGCAGATCTAAGAATTTTTACTAGCAGCCGCCCTGGGTATGCTAGGGTGCTTGCTGATACCATCATTCACAGGTGATCATCTCACCATATTATTGTTACTTTGTACCAAGTACATTTCACTTCGCCTCAACTGATATAAGTCTAGGTTTATCTTAGAGCACCCTACTCATCATTTCTTTTAGTACAATAGTATTCCATCATAATTATATACCACAATTTATTCAGCCATTACTCAACTGATGTCCATTGCCTCAATTTCTAATTCCTTTCCCCCAGAAAAAAAAAAGCTGCTGTAAATATGTTTTACATACATGTTCTTTTCCATTTGGTTCTGTGTATTTTTTAAATCTCTTCTGAGATACAGACCTAGTAGTGATATTCCTATGTCAAAGGGTATGCATGGTTTTATAGTCCTTTGGGAATAGTTCCAAATTGCTCTAAAAAATTGTTTAATCAATTCACAACTCTGACTATATTATCTTTCTCACATCCCCTCCAGCATTTGCCATGTACCTTTTCTGTCCTATGATCTAATCTAATAGGTATGAGGTAACACCTCAGAATTATTGGGACTTGCATTTCTCCAATCAATAATGAATTATATGTATTTTCATATGGCTAGAGATAGCTTTGATTATTTTATCTGAAAACTGATTGTATCCTTTGATCACTTATCAGAGAATGTCTCATATATAAATTTGACACATTTCCCTATATGTTAGAGAAATGAGGCCTTTATCAGAGAAATTTGTTTCAATTTTTTTTTTCAAAGTTGCTATTACTCACTGTATTTTTCCTCATGACATTTTTCCTACTGTCATTTATTCCACTCTCTCTCTCCTTTCACCTGCCACCTATCCAAAAGTGAGTTGCTTCTGAATACCCCACCACCCAATCTGCCTTCCCTTCTATCATCTCCTTTGCTCTTATCTCTATACCCTTCTGCTTTCCTGTAGGCTAAGATAAATTTCTATACTCCATTGTCTCTCTTTCTTATTTCACAGTTACACTAATAATGAGAAAGATCTGATGAGTTACAAATATCTTTCCATGGAGGAATGTGAGGAGTTCAATTTTAATAAATCTCTTATGATTTCATTTTCATGTTTACCTTTCCATGCTTTGCTTGAGTATTATACTTGAGAGTCAAAATTTCTATTAAGCTCTGTTTTTTTTTCAAGAATGTATTAAATTTCTCTATGTCATTGAATACCAATTTTTCCCCTCATTGATTACGCTCAGTTTTGCTGGGTGGGTGATTCTTGGTTTTAATTCTTGCTCCTTTGACCTCTGAAAGATCATAATCTTAGCCCTCTGATCCATTAAAATAGAAGCTGTTAAATCTTGTGCTATCTTGATTGTGGTTCCACAATATGTGATTTTTTTTTTTCTGATTGTTTGCAATATTTTCTCTTACCTGGGAACTCTGGAATTTGCCTATAATATAACTTGGAGTTTTAATTTTTGAAACACTTTCAGGAGGTGAGTGATGGATTCTTTCAATTTCTGTTTTTTTTTTTTTATTTTTTCCCCCCAGGAGAGAATAAACTTTATTGTAATTATTAGCCATAACTTAAGATGCTCTTTTTCCTAAGAATTTACATCACAAGCTTTCAGTTTAGTGAGAGACTACACAAGCATCTGCCACATCACAACATTTTATATTATCTCATGTTATGACCACAGTGGGGAATAGTTTTCTCCCCCTCGAAGGTTGTACTGCAACAAAAAGATATTAGTGACAAATAGACAAAGAAATAAAGTACTGGTGATCTCCGTTTTCTTTACCATTTCACTACTAATTATGTATTATGCTAAATTAGATTGGTCTTCAGAGTTGATTTTGCCATTTCTTCCTTTTGATGGTCTCAATTAGGCTAATTCATTTGCAAACCTGCACTGCTTCATCTCCTCAATAAAACCCTCACACAGCTTGAGGTTGCCCTGCTTCTGGGCACACTCTAAGAACTGCTTCAGCTCATAGTGGCAGGGACCGAATTACTGCTGCTGCTGCTGGTACACTGCTTGGGCTCCCTGAGGCTCCTAGTAGGTCATATCAAGGCTTGCAGGCTCAGCTTTGCCCCCACCACCAAAGCCACTTAAAAAGGCATGACCCACTGTGTGGCTGAGAGCTGAAGCCACAGCCATCTTGCCTGCAGTGGAAGCCATTTGGGCCATTAAACCTGGCTTCCTGAGGCGGCAGCAGGAGGGGCAACTGCAGATGGTGGTACCGCTGCTGGCGCAGGAGCTGCTGGTGGGGGTGCAGCTCTTATTGGGGGCACCTGCCTGGCTGGGGGGAGAGCACCCAGGAGGTACAGCTTCTGCTTCCACATGGCATAGTTATCTCCAAGTGGTAGAGGTCCTGGGGAGAAGGGATTCTTTCAATTTCTATTTTAACTTCTGATTCTAGAATATCACAGCAGTTTTCCTTGATAATTTCTTGAAGTATGATGTCTAAGCTATTTTTTGATCATGACTTTTAGATGGTCTTTTAACTTTTAAGTAATAACTTTTTATTGAGTATAATGTTCTAGGGGAAAAAAGAGTCATTGAATGAGATGGACTTTTAAATAATAACTTTTAAATAATATCTCCTGGATCTATTTTTCCCAATCATTTGTTTTTCTCTAATGAAATATTTCACATTGATTGCTATTTTTTCCCATTCTTTTGGTTTTGTTTTATACTTTCGTGATTTCCCATAGAGTCATTAGATTCCATTTGCTCTATTCTAATTCTTAAGGAATAATTTTCTTCAGTAAGCTTTCACACTTCCTTTTCCACTTGTCCAATTCTGTTTTTCTAAGACATTCTCCTCATTGGCTTTTTGGACTTCTTTTGCATTTGTTCTAGTCTAATTTTTAAGGTGTCATTTTCTTCAGTTGTTTTTTTTTTATGCTTCTAACAAATTGTTGACTCATTTTTTAAAACTTTTGTTTATTTTTAGTTAACATCATTCATTTCCATGGGATTTTGAGTTACAAATTTTCTCCCTGTCTTTCCCCTACCCACCACCCCAAAACAGTGGTCCCACTGTATAGTTCCTCCACCAATCTGCCCTCTCCTATATCCTTCCCCATCACCTCTCTGACTTTCCAGTAGGACAAGATGGATCTCACAACCTTCGTGCCTATATATCTTATTTCCCAGTTTCATATAAATAATAATAATAATATATTTATATAATGATAATATATAAACACACATGTATACATATGTGTGTATATATATATATACATATATATACACACATATATATATTTAACATTTAACATTTTACTTTAGAATTATAAAATCTAGATTCTTTGCCTTCCTCCCTTATCATCCACCCCCTCTGGAAAGACAAGCAATTCAATATAGGACATACATGTGCAGTTACACAGCACATTTCCACAACAGACATATTGTGAAAGACTGAATATATTTCCCTCCCCCAGCTTGTTCTATTCTCTACTTTGTCCCTGTCCCTTTACAGAAGTGTGTGCTTTTAACATCCCCCCAAATCATGAAGAGCAAGTCAACAGTCTGAGTGAAGAAAATAAAACCTTTAAAAATAGAGTAACTCAATTGGGAAAAAAAAGCACAAAAAGCCAATGAGGAAAAGAATGCCTTTAATAGCTGAATTGCCCAGATGGAAAAGAAATTTCAAAAACTACTGAAGAGTATAATTGCTTCAAAATTAGATTGAAGCAAAATGGGAGCTAATGACTACGAGAAATCAGTATATTATAAAACAGATAAAAAATGAAAATAAATAGAAGCCAATGTGAAATATCTCATTAAAAAAAAAACAGTGACCTGGAAAATCATTCCAGGAGAGATAAATTAAAAATTATTGGGCTATTTGAAAGCCATGATTAAAAAAGAGCCTAGCAATCATCCTTTAAGATATTATCAAGGAAAATTTCCCTGATATTCCAGAACTAGAGGGCAAAAGAGAAATTGAAAGAATTCACAGATCACCTCTTGAAAAAGATCCCAAAAAGAAAACTCTTGGAAATATTACAGCTAAATTCTGGAGTTCCTAGCTCAAAGAGAATTCTTGATTAAAAGACCATATCTGAACAGAAAATTTGACTTTCAAATACAAGAAGATAGAGAAGCATGAGAAGGTAAACAGGAAAAAGAAATCATAAGGAGCTTATTAAAGTTGAACTATTTACATTCCTCAATGGAAAGATGATAATTGTAGCTCACGAGACTTTTCTCAGTATGAGTATAGGTAAAAGTAATGTATATGTGTGTGTGAATAGGAGGGTGTATGTGTATATAAATATGTATGTGAGTTTTTGTATATGTGTGTACATATATACTTAGATAGAGGGCACAGTTTGAATTGAACAGGCAGGAGTCATATCTAAAATATAAAATTAAGATGTGAGAGAGGAATATATTGGGAGAAGGAGAAAGGGAGAGATAGAATAAAGTAAATTATCGTATAAATCAAGCAAGAGAAAAATGTTACAATGGATGGGAAGAGTAGGAAAGTGAAAGGGAATAGGTCAACCTTACTCCCATTGAATTTGGCTTAAGGAGGCAATAACATACATACTAAATTGGGTGTCTTACCCTATGGGAAATTAGGGGGGAAGGGGATAAGAGGGGAGATGATAGAAGGAAGGGCAGATTGGGGGAGAAGGTAGATAGAAGCAAACATTTCTAAAAGGGGCAGAGTCCAAGGACAAAATACAGTAAGTGGAGGACATGATAGGATGGAGCCAAATACAGTTAGTCTTTCACAATATAACTTACTATGGGAATGTGTGTAACTACATATATACAACCTGTATTGATTTGCTTGTCTTTCCAGTAAGGTGGGTGAGGAGAGAAGGATGGAAACAATCTGGAAATCAAAGTTTTTTTTTTAAATGTATATTTTTTTCTTACTTGCAACTGGGAAATAAGATACAAAGATAAGATACCTGGACTGGGGTATAGAAATCCATCTTGCCCTACTAAAAAGTTAGTGGGGAGATGGTGGAGGATAAAAGATGGAGAACGGGTATTCAGTAAGCTCACTATCTTGGGGGTGGGAGCTAGGCTAAAGATGGGGAAAACATCTGTAACTCAAAATCTTATGGAAATGAATGTTGAAAACTAAAAATAAATAAATTAGAAAAAGAAAAATTATCTGGGAAAACTGCCCTAATAATTTAGAATCAGAGGGTAAAGTAAAATTGAAAGAATCTACTGATAACCTCCTCAAAGAGCTCCCAAAATGAAAACTCCCAGGAATATTATAGTCAATGCCAGACCTGTGAGGTCCCAGAAAAAAATGTAAACTGCCAAAAAGAAACAATTCAAGTATGATGGAGGCACAGTCAGGATAACACAAGATTTATCAGCTTCTACATTAAGGATCAGAGTGCTTGGAAAATGATGTTTCAGAGGTCAGAAAAGCTAGGATTATAACCAAGAATAATCTACCAGCAAAACTGAGTATAATCCTTGAGGGGGGGGGGGAAGGACAGTCTGTTAGCAGGAGATTTTTCAAGCATTCTTGAAGAAAAGACCAGAGATGAACAGAAAATTTAACTTTCAAACACAAGACTCAAGAGAAGCATAAATAGGGGAACAGAAAAGGGAAATAATGAGGGACTTAGTAAGGTTATACTGTTTATATTTCTACATGAAAAATGATACTTATAATTCATGAGACCTTTTTGATTATTAACATAGTTAGAATGAGTATATATCAAGAGAGAGCACAGGTATAAGTTGAATATGATTGGAAGATATCTTTAAAAATGAAATAGAGGAGTGAGAATGAGGAATATACTTGCCGAAAGGGAAGAGGCAGAATTGGGTGAATTGTTTGATATAAAAAAGACAAGAAAATGGTTTTACATTGGAGGGGAACATGGAGGAAGTGAGTTAACCTTATTCTCATTCACATGAGCTCAGAGGTAATCACATACACCCTCAGCCTTAATAGAAATCTATCTTACCCTATAGAAAAGCAAGAGGAAGTGGTGATAAGGGAAGGGGTTGGGGTGAGAGAAATGACAACAGAATGATTGAGGTAGTAATCAGAAGCTAAACATTTTTCAGAAGGGCTAATATGAAAGGAGAGATAGAATACAATAAATGGGGAGGAACAGGATAGAGGGAAATCAGTTAATTATGGTAACTGTGAAAATAAAAAAAGTCTCATCTCTCAAATATATGGAGAACCAAGACAAATTTAACAAAATAAGAGTCATTTCCCAATTAATAAACAATCAAAAGATATGAACAGTTTTTAGATGAAACAATCAAAGCTATCTATAGCCATTTGAAAAAAAATGCTCTAACTCACTGCTGATTGGAGAAATACAAATTAAAATGACTCTATTAGATTGGTTAATGAGAGAGAAAAAAATAAATGATAAATTTTGTAAGGGATGTGGGGAAAATGAGATATTAATGCACTGTTTGTGGAGTTGTGGTCTGATTCAACCATTCCACACAGCATTTGGAATTTTGACCAGAGACCTATGAAACCATGTATACCCTTTAACCTAGCAAGACCTCTTCTAGTTCTGCATCTAAAAATAGACAAAAATGCAAAAGAAAAAAGTAAAGGAGGTATAAGTACCAGAATACAGCAGCTCTTTTTTGCTGGTGGAAAATGATTGAAAATTCAGGGGATGCATATCAGTTAGGGAATCATATGTTAAATTATAATACGTGATTGTGATGGAATACTAATTGCTATAAGTAATGACAAGCAAGATACTTGCAGAAAGGTCTTGAAAGACTAACATGAGCTGATTAGAAGTAAATGTACCATGTGTAAAGTAAAAGCAGAATTGTAAGATGTTCAACTATGAATGACTTAGCTATTCTCAGCAGTACAGTGACCTAAGAATATGCTGAAGGACTGATGATGAAAACTTCAACCTGTTCCCAGAGAAAAAGCTGATATTGTCTGAAAGCAGATTGTTGCATACTTTTTTTTAACTTTATTTTTTACTGAGGTTTTTATTTCCTTTATATGTTTTCTTTCACAACAGGCCTAATATGGAAATATATTTGGCATGACTACATACATATAACCTTTATCAAATTGCTTCTCAATGAGGATCATGGGGAAGGAAGAAGGGACAGAATTTGGAACTCAAAGTTTTATAAAGAAATGTTTTAAATTGTTTTTACATGTAATTGGGTGAAAATACAATACCAATTTTTTTTAAAGTGCCTCATATGATTGTTCATTTACACTAAATAATGCCCTAAATACTCAGTCTATCACTCAAACTTTCAAATTTTTGTGCAGCAGTAGAAAAGAGGATATTTTGCTGTGCAGGTCATGAATTTGAATCAAACATCTTCTGCTTAATAAATACATGACCTTTTGCAGATAGCATGAACTTTTTGGTCATTAATTTCCTCATTAGTAAAATTAGGCAGTTTTTTATTATATGAGATCTAAAATTTTTCCAGCTCTATTTTTATGACCTAACTTTCCAGCCTTATCTCACTCTATTTTAAATCTAGTTTTTATTCTTTTTTTTTAATTTGATTTTAGTTTGCATCATTCATTTCCACAAGATTTTGAGTTACATATTTTCTCCCCATCTTTCCCCTGCCCACCACCCCAAAACAGCCATCTCAGTGTATCTCCACTGCCCCAGTCTATTCTCTCCTATGTCTTCCCCCCTCACCCCTCTGACTTTTTGGTAGAGCAGGATGGATCTCCCAACCACAGTGCCTGTGTATCTCGAGTTCCAGTTGGATGTAGTTAATAATAATAATAATAATTGCATATACATATATAGATATATATTTATAACATTTGATTATGAAACTTTAGATTTTATATTCTTTCTCTTCCTCCCTCGTCACCCACCCCCCCCTGGAAGGACAAGCAATCAAATACAGGCTGAACATGTGAAATTACGCAGAACCTCTCCATAGTCAGCACACTGTGAGAATCTGATTGCATGTCCCTTCTTCCTATCCTGCCCACCCAAACACTCTCCACCCTGTCCCTGTCCCTCTACAGAAATATGAACAATCATCAGCCCTCCCCCCCACTCTGCACTCCCCTCCATCATCCTACCTCTCATCCCCCTTCCCCCTACTCTTCTATGTGGCAAGATGCCCAGTGCAGAATTTATGTGATTCCTTCCCTAAGACAAATTCGGTGAGAGTAAGGTGGACTCTTTCCCTTTTGCCTTCCTGTTATCCCCCTCTATTGTAACAATTATCTCTTGCCTCTTCCATGAGATGCTCAACCCCATTCTGACTCTCCCTGTCTCCTCTCAATCTAATCCTCTCTCACCTCAGAATTTTACCATTTGGAGTATTATCCCTTCCTATTCAACTGATCTTATGCTCTCTATGGATTCATTTACACATATACTCAGATATGTGCTTGTTCGCATATGTAAACCCTCTTATATAAATTTATGTGTATGTATATGTATATATACATTTGTATTCCCTTGCCCTATCCTCATACTGAGGAAAGTTTCATCAGTTAGAATTGTCACTTTTCCATGTTGTCATGTAAATAGTTCATCTTTGATAGGTACCTTATGATTTCTTTTCCGTGTTTATCTTC
>JAQQSV010006852.1:0-14174 GCA_028646515.1 Pseudochirops corinnae
TTATACAATGGGATGGCTGTTTTGGGGTGGTGGGTAGGGGAAAGATGGGGAGAAAATTTGTAACTCAAAATCTCGTGGAAATGAATGATGTAAACTAAAATAAATAAAAGTTTAAAAAAAATAAGTGGGGGGTGGGATATCTCACAATATATCCACTATGGAAATGTTTTGCATAACTACACACATACAACCTATAGTGAATTGCTTATCTTCCAAGTGGAGGGGGGTGAGGAGGGAAGAAGGGAAAAAATCCGGAACTCAAAAGTTTTAAAAACATAAAAGAGGGGGTGGCTAGGTAGCACAGTGAATAGAGCACCGGCCCTGGAGTCAGGTGGACCTGAGTTCAAATGTGACCTCAGACTCTTGACACACTTGCTAGCCGTGTGACCTTGGGCAAGTTGCTTAACCCCAATTGCCCTCCAAAAAGCAAACAACAACAACAATAACATGTAAGAGAAAATAGATTGGGGAAAGGGATAGGGAGAAAAAATTGTAACTCAAAATCTTGTGGGAATGGATGTTGAAAACTAAAAATAAATAAATAAATTTAAATTTAAAAGAAAGAAGAAGAATGAAATTGTGGGGTACTTCTTCCCTGCATAGCATATGAAGGGGATTACCTGTTGCCCACATCTGGAAGACTTTCACATGTAGACACACCAACAGCCATTAGTCCCGGTGTAACTTCCCTTTCCTTATAAGAAACCATCTTTACTAGGGCCAGAAGTGGCCTGTGCCTGATCTCCATTATCTTCTAGCATGGCAGAAAAGATCATTAGATTTGGGAATGATGAGAAGATCTGAATTCGGATCCTGACTCTCTGACTTACTCTCCTTTGTGGGGCACGTAAGCTCTTTGGACCTTTGTTTCCCCTTCTGTAAAATGGACAGAGTAATGTTTGCACTAAGACAGAGCTTCATAGATGACAGAAAGCTGATCTTAGCAGGGTGGGAGGTGAAGAAGTTCTGAATTCAAGTCTCACTTCTGGCATTTACTGGCTATGTAACCCTAATCATGTTCCAGTGCATCAGGCAACTCACTAAGTCTCATAAGTTGCAGAGTAATTGCATATATACAAAGGTAAAGGAAATTTCCTTTTTTGGGAGCTCTCTACCCTGATAAAATCACAGGTCCAAAGAGGGAGGGGAACTGCATGGTGTTATACATGGAGGCTTTAAATTATACGTGGAGGTTTAAATTCTATCTCTGACATACAAGCTATGGGACCTTGGGCAAGTCTCTTATCCTCTGACTTTTAGGCAACTCTCTGAAGTAAGGTGTGACCTTTTAGGGTGTCATGGATCCCACTGGCAGTCAGTCTGGTGAGGCCTATGGACCCCTTCACAGAATCACGTTTTAAATGCATACAATAAGACGTGCATTTGACAAAGAAAGTCAATGATATTAAAGTTATCAAAATACTAGAAAAAAAAAACCAAATCAATGAACTCCAGTTTAAGAATCCCTGCCCAAGAGATATTTGTTTGGTTATATGTGCTTGCTATCTGTTTTCATATCTGTCACAGATGCTTGGTGTATTGCTGTCAATAATTTTTTTTGGACTGTGTTTTAATTGGTGCAGGAAGTTCCCAGTGAGGAAACTTCCTCTGGCAGAGCAAACTGTTATCTACTTTGGAGCTGGCAGTTTTAAAGGGCTTGTGGAAGTAATGTAACATAGAAAGCGAAACCTGGATTCAAGAAAACCTTGGTTCTGATCTTGTCTCTGACACATATTGCTCTGTGATCCCAGACAAGTCCTTTCACCCCTCCGTGTCTCAGAAGACTTGATTAATAATGGTTAACGTGATAAACGTATGTATAAGTATATATAAAGTATGTATAAAGAACTTTGCTGAGGATAAATATAGAAGTGAGTCAGTGCCTGCCCTCAAAGAGCTTATATTCTAATAGGGGAAGATAGCACTTAAGAGACAGCAAAGACAGAGGTGGGGTCATGATGTGGGAATGGTAGCTGGGAAGTGAACTAGAGGTCTAATTTTAGGAAAGATAAGATTAAAAACTCAACTACTGGAGACCAATGTAGTCCCAAGGGCAGAGCCCAAGTTTCAAGTAGAGAAGATAAGGATGACTCCTGAGAGCCATGAGGATGGAGAGTGGGTTGTGGAATCAGAAAGACCTTGCGGCCTCTGACTTATACTTGACGTATGACCCAATGCAAGTCACTTACCCTCTCAATGCTTCAGATGACTTGTAAGTTATAGGCAAACTGGCTACCACATCACTAGAAGATCTGCCCTACGTGGATGAAATCTCAGGTCTACACTTTGCCATTCTCCCCAAACAACTACAATACTCAAATGTTTGTACACAAAGTAGGATTATTCATATATAAGATAAACACTTTTGAAAAATATAATTTAATTATATAATTAAGATTCTTCCCTCCTAAATTTTTTCTACTTAAAATTTCTTTGCTGAAAAATTCCTCTAGGTGAAATTGTAAAGGGTTTTGCAAATGAAGCAGATTATAAATAATTTTAGGGAAAGTGGAACATTAGCAGATCAATCAAGAGATATTTGAAGCCAAAATTTCACCTTATGAGAAAAAGGTCCACATTACTCTAGTGCCTTCAATGTAGCCATGAAACCTCTAGAGGCAGCAACTTTTCCATCTCCTCAAATTCACCATTGACCACCTTAATCCAGAAAACTCATCTCATTCTGGGGCCTCTAGAAATCAACTGGAAATAAGTGACTGCCATTCCAGTGCCTGAAAGTCCAGGGCAGATTCATGTTCAGTTTGGCAAGATATCCCAAAAACTTCTCTTCTCTCCAGAAACTGAAAAAAAAAAGGTTGCAAGTGGATGAGGGGGATGGCCACTGCTTTGTTTCCTGAATGGAGCTAATTTTGGGGCCCTTCAGAGGGTTAGGAAGGCGCTTTGATAGCGGGCGGGAACAATCAGTGCCGCTTTTGAAATGGGAATTATTTCTATAAAAAGGATGGAGCTTCAAATTTTAATTGCCATCAAAGGAAACGTTCTGTTAAGCAGGCCCTGAACAATTTTTTCTTCTATTTCAGTTAAACGAACACTGCACATCTCTGTTGTGAGGTTTTTCTAAATTTAACCTATCTGCAGATGGTTAGTTTTTTCCCCCTTCTCTCTCACTAAAATTATTTTAATCCTACACAGCAGTCATTTTCAAAGAATTTGCATAAAATTAAAATATGCTCTAATATTTGACTGTGTCCTGCTTAAATAGCTCAGGATTTTGAAAGTTCAGTTGATCTACAAGCATTAATTAAGCAACCAGGTACCAGCACTGTTAGGTAAATTGAAGACATTGATTGATTTGCTTCAGATCATCAAAGTCATGATACAGGCACAGTTTGAAGTCAGAATCTCTGACCCCGAATCCAGTGTTCTTTTCACTACAAAGAGCTAATGACCACCATCCTAGGCTGGCCACACAGCTTACAACTCACTTATGGAGCTAAAAATAATAGATACGGGAAAAAAAAAACTGTTCAAGAAGCAATACAAGACCATATGTGAAATCTTATGTTGTGACCAGAGAAGTGACTTGATTGAGTTAGAGAAACAACTTTGGAGTCAAGGGACCTGGGTTTGACTACAGTCTCAGATACATATTAGCTATGTGACCCTGGGCCAATTACTTCAATTTTGGACTTGTAGCTCCTCATCTGTAAAATGAGGGTACTAGTACTTGTACTACCCACTTTCTAGGATTGTTGTAAAGAAAGATTGTCAACATGCAAGCACCATATAAACATGACTGATGGGGATGGGGATAGGGATGATGGTGAGTGTAGCCATGGTTTGCAGCACTATGTAAATATAAGTGGTGATGATGATGATGATGATGAGTCTGCTAGGATATATAGTATGGGTTGGAGGAAGGAAAAACTGGAGTTATGAAGACCACCTAGGAAGCACTGCATTAACTCAATGACACTGGGTGGGGTATGACATGGCAGAAAGAGTAGCATGATTTAAAGTCAGAGAACTTGGGTTAGAATCTTTGGACTGCTATTTAAAAGCTGCAAAACCTTGGACTTTCACTTCCCCACCTCAGGTCTTTTCCTCATCTGTAAAAACAAAGGAGTCAGACTAGACCAGAGGTTCTTAAATTTTAAAAGTCCATGAACTTAAAAAATTTTTTTTATTCATTTTGAACTTAAATACAAAAATAGAAAAAAAAAAAAAGGGAACCATTTCCACATACACAGCACAACATAAAAGCATTCAATATAAAATCATTAATTTCCATTTCACACTTTTCTTTTCTTTAAAAAACTATATAATAAATATTATGCATCATTTTCAAAGTTACCCTTCTTTTTTTGCGCTCCCTTCTAGGTTTTCTTTTGTTCTCTGTTGTGCCCTTGTTATTTTTTTTCTCCCTCCCTCTCTATCAGACCCTAGAGAAGGCTACCATTAGACACAAATCTATATATATGTATATTTATATGAAGATAGTGTATATCTATACACAAACATATACATGTATGTATACATACATACATCTCTATATATGTAAAACCATGCTATACATACTTCTATTTATCATTTCTTTCTCTGGAGGTGGATAGCACCTCCTTTATAGGTCCCTTATAGTTGATTTGAGTATTTATAACACTCAAAATGACTTAAGCATTAAAGTTGTTCTTAGAACAATATTGCTGTTATTGTGTACAATATTCTCTTGGTTTTGCTCATTTCATATTTCATTATTTCAAGCAACTCTTTCCATGTTTCTCTAAAATCAATCAGCTCATCATTTCTTATAGCACAGCAGTATTCCATCACAATCTTATACCATGACTTATTCAGTCATTCCCCAATTGATAGGCATCCCTTCAATTTCCAGTTCTTTGCTACCACAGAGACTGCCACTCTAAATATTTGAGAACATATAAGTTCTTTTCCATTTTCCATAATCACCTTGGGAAACAAACCTAAAAGTGGTATTGCTAAGTCAAAGGTATACATGGTTTTAGTCCATGAACTTTTAAAAAATACTTCTGTACTTCTATTTCAATAACATGGAGTTCCTTCATCATCCTACATATTTTATTTTGTGCATTTAAAAACATTCAGAGAAAGGGTTCCTAGGCTTCACCAGATTGCCAAAGAATTCTAGGCCCCCTGAACCAGATGTTCACTAAAGTTTTTTTTCCAGCTTGAGACATCATGATCTTATGCAGTAAGGCTGAGATAAGCTGATCAGGTTGCAGAGTGAAGAGAATCAGGACAAATACAAGAGATCTCCGGAAGGAAGCAGATTTTCTCTCTGGAAGTTTTTAGATGGTGTTCTATCAGGCATCTGTCCTCTGCAGAGAAAGTGACAAGTGCAATTCCAGGAAACCACTCCTGGGAATGAATAATCTTGTGCCAGCTTAGACAGAAATGCTTTGTCTTGGTCCAAATTTTGATGACTTTTTTTTTCTGCCAATTTCTGCTCACCTTTCAGGCAACCAGTCAATCATCATATCAAGCTTGGAGAAGGAGCTTTTCCTGGTGTATCACCCATTTCAAAAAAGAAGCAATGAGGTGAGCACAGTGGATATGGAGTCAGGAAAGACCTGAGTTCAAATCCTGCCTCTGAAACTCGATAGCTATTTGATCTTGGACAAGTAACTCCACTTCCCCCAGGTTCAATCTCCTCATTTATACAATTAAAATAACAGCACTGACACTCCAGGTAGTTGTGGGGACCAAATGATATAATAGCACTTTGCAAATCTAGAAGCACTACATATATGTTAGTTACTATAATTATCTGCCTACACCAACATTTGGAATCACTAAATTCCAGATTTAGAAGGGACCATCCCCAGTACAATTTGAACTCAAAACATAAACCGTTCCTTTAGCAGCCAGTCAATCAATAAGCATTCATTAAGTGTTTACTATGACCCAGGCCCTATGTCAAGCACTGAGAATACAAAGAAAAGCAAAAACAGAGCTTGCTCTTAAGGAACTTATATTCCAGTGGGGTAGACAACATGGAAATAACTGTTTATGTACAAAATACATACATTGTAAATGGAAGGTGATCTCTGATGGAAGGCACTATCCTCCCATCTGAGGGGGGAAGGGGACTAGAACAGATCTTTCACAAGTGAGAGTTGAGCTAGGGCTTGAAGAAAGTCAGGGAACCCAGGAGACAGAGACGAGGAGGAAGGCTATTCCAGGAATAAGAGACAGCCAGTGAAGAAGCACAGCACTGGGAGACTGTTGTGTATGAGGAATAATAAGGAGGTTGGAATTGTTAGATCACAGACGCATTAGAGAGGAGTCAAGTGGCATTGCTGTTTGTCCTTTCTCTTTGAAGAGGACCAATGACTCATGGAGCGATGTTTCAACTCTCATGTGAATTGGATTTAAGCATGGCAAAGTTGTGCAAAGCCATCAGCCTCACTCTCTTCCAAAGTCATTCAAGTCCAGTGGCAAGACAAAAGTCAAGATGACTGACTATGGCCCAGATGCAACGGACGACCTTGGCATCGCTAATGTCTGATCAACCTTTAAATGCTCCATAGCACCTGCTTCAGAAGCCACCTTCATGACCATTGGAACAAATTGTTCTCATCTACCCATTCTTCCAAAGGAAATCTTCACACACTTGGGGTAGACATCTCTCTAACTCACCAGTGGGTTTAAAGCCTGTTGGTACCCTCAACCTGGTTTAACCTGTCTGTGGAGATGGTTTTACTGGGGTGTGACCATTGTGCATGTTACAGCTTCTTGAAGCCACAAGTGAGAACTGAGTGCCAGGTAGACACCAAAGGTGAATGAGCAGCCCTGAAAAGGGTTTGGCAGCCCTCCCACCAGAACTGATAGTCCTCCCCACATACCTCAAGTGTAAAGAGATAGGAAAGGCAGAAAGAGAACAGGTTGTAAAGGGCTTTAAATGCCTATGGAGCCTACATAACACAGGGTTTCAGTAACCTCCCCTTTATGATCTCTTATTCCATTGACATCCTCTTTGTGTTTGGCTCATTTTTAGCAACTCATTACAGACCACTCTATTTAAAGACATTTCTTATTATGATACTGGATTTAAGAGAAACACAGACCTGGAAGGGGCCTGAAAATTCATTTCATCCAAACTCTGATATTTACTGTTGTAGAAACTGAGATCCACAGAGTTTAAGTGACTTACCCAAGATACAGTTGATATATTATAGAATCATAGATTTAGAGTTAGAAAGGACCTTCAAAATAATCTAGTTCAACCCCCTCACTTTGCAGATGAGGAAACTGAAACTCTGAGAGGCTGAATCACTTGCCAAAGATCACAGTCAGAGGCAGGAATTGACCCTGAGTCTTTGATATTGAATCCAGCATTCTCTTCAATACACCACCCAAGTCTTTCCACCATAATCAGGCTAGCCATAGTTTGCACTTCCCTTGATACTGACTCAAGGTCACTTCCATGAAGAGGAAGACTTTACTGGAATATTCAGATGTTTTTAAACTAGATATAACTGTGAGAAAATGCAGAGAGTGCTTTATACATAACTGGCAGGCAATAAACCTATTTATTGTCTCTACCTGCATCATAGTGCGAGGGTAGGAGCGGGGAAATCCATCTCAATCTGTCATGAGTTAATTTTCTTTCGACTACCAGGAGTTTTTAAGGAAAATAAACTTAAATAGCAGCATAGATAGCCATGGAATGGAGAACATTTAGGGTGTACAGATTATTCAGGAGGTAAAAGTTACTATATTGATTCACTTGATTGAAGAATAGAATTTAAAATTTTTATAACTTTGAAATTTATACTAAATTGGTCTTTGGAGTTAACCAGTTTTGGTTCTGCAATTAATGTTTTCATCATCTACTGACTGCCTTTGGGAAATGCAATCTGATGATAGATATATCACAGGGAGAGGGAATGTTCTCTATTCACTCTATGCTTCTCTGAAATCCTTCTGTTATGTCATTAGATAGTTGGGAATGTGAGAGAAGGGCCAAAGGAAATATCTACTTTTGGTGAAAGCCTTAGTGACCCAGTGACTCATTTGGCAATATAACCAATTCCTTCATCCCGAGAGGCAAAGTGATGGAGTGGCTGACATGTTGGTCCTGGAGTAAGAAAGACCTGGTTTCATATGCCACCCCTGGCATTTACGTACTATGTAGCCACAGACAAATTCCTTAACTTCTAGGGCACTGGGTGATTTATGTGGCATCGACATGTATTCTCAGAGAGGCACATTATGGTGCACTTGAATATTATGAATCAGGCCCAATGGGAAAGTAGAACCTTTTTTTAATTCATTGCATCTAGATTGCAACTTTATGTTATTTATTCCTATTTAAATTCTAAACCAAGAATCAAAGTGCCATTTCTTGGGCACCTTAAGATTGACAAAGCATTTTTCTTAGTATAGTTAGAATGTAAAGCTCCTTGAGGGTAGTGGGCATTTTTGCTCTTTATTTGTATCCTGAGCACTTAGCGCAGTGCCTGGGACATGATAACTACTTAATTACTTACTTGTAGATTTACTAACTGATAAAACCCAAATAGCACTATTTAAATATAGCTATTATTATCATCAATTTGGGGTTCAGGCATATGTGCAGAGTGCCTCTGATGGCATCCCCTCCTTTGGTTAGCCAACTGGAGCCAGTTACAGAATGTCTGCCTATGCCCAAGTATCTCTCTCAGCTCTTCCAATGCTCATCCTTACAACTCTTTTGAAAGCTCTCTGTCCACATGCCAGACCCCTTGGAACCCTGGCTTTAGGGTTTTAAAGGACTTTCCTCAGAACGATCCTATAAGGGAGATAGTACATGAGTTCATGGTGCAAATATTAGTGTCTCTGTTTGAGGAATATAGGAATTATCTCTGATAAGCAATAGAGAATCAGAGAGGTTAAGGGATTGGGCCAAAGTCACAGTTAGTGTGGGGATAATAACAATAACTACCTCCAATTGCTATTGTGAAGATCAAATGAGACAATATATGTAAAGTGCTTTGTATAACAAAGATTTTATATATGCTATTATCATAATTATTAATATAAATATTATTATTACCTATGTACTAGGAAAACGTATTTGATAGAAGCAGGAAGTAGAAATACAAGTTAGTATGCTCTAACAAAAGCCCAGAAGAGAGAGAATAAGGGTCTGAAATAATCAATGTAACTGGAACACAGAATGGATTTGACAGGTATGTAGTTGGGATTCAGTGACTGAACTGGATGATGGAAGGTGAGGGTGGAGACAAAGAAATCAAAGACAACTCTCCTCAGACTTAGAGAACAGTGGTGCTGTAAACCATCATGCAATTAAAAATACAGGCTCATGAGATCATGGATTTAGAGCTTAGATACCATGTGGATTTGGAGCTCTGCACATAAACCAGAACTGCAGCTTTAGATTTGGGAGTCACTCTGAAAGAGAGGACATTTAAAGGTACAGTCTGGTTAAGGTCACCAGGGGAGAAGAGGAGGAAGAAAAAGAGGCCACTAACAGAATTTTGGAAGAATGCCTGTATTTAAAGGACTGGAGGAAAAAAGAGGAATCAGAGAAGGAGACCTACAGAAGTACTGCAGTGTCAGAGAACCAAAGAGACTTTGAAAGATGGGTTGGTTTTATCAACACCAGTGTTATGCAGAGATCAAGGAAGGTGAAGGTGAGAAAATGACCACTGACTTAGCAAACAAAGTTATATCTTGGACAAAACAGGTATCTGAAAATTACTGTAATGGAAAAGAAATAGGGAAAAGTTAAAGGGGCAAGTATTGATTTATCTCTTAAAAATATGGAGAGTAGTCATAGTAATTATCTTGGGAAACCAAAGGTCAGACCTATGATGCTTGTTAACTAATAATATTGGGTCATGGAACTCTATTAATATAGATCAGAATTAATATAGACTAGTACCTGTTCAATAGAAGCCTAGAACACTGAGGAGCTTGGAAAGCAGTTACGTGACTTTTCTGGAGTCATACAGTCAAAATGAGGGTCACAGACAGGATTTACTCTGCATATGTCTAAATCCAACTCTATCATCCATCCTCTCACTTAATCTCTTTACCAGGGGTGAGGAACCTGCCGCCTTAAGGCCACATGTGGCCTTCTAGGTCCTTAAGTGTGGTCTTTTGACTGAATCCAAATTTTACAGAACTTTTTTGTTCTGTGAGGTTTCCCCTTCCTGCAGTCTAGGCCATAGTTCCTCATTTGTGAAGTGAGAAGGTTGTATTAAATGATTACAAATCCCTTTCAGCTCTTAATAGTCTATGGTTCTATGTTTAATGCACCCTAATATAATCTTTTTTAAAAAAAATTCTAGTCTGCATCTCTGTTTTTATTGACAGGTGAATTCTCCCGAGGAAACTCCCTTCTCTGATGCAGGATGGTAATTTTTGTAATTTATACTATTAGAGGGTTGTGTGGAGACACTGAGAGGCTATGTAATGGATGCACCATCACAGTATACTGCCAGTACAAACCTGAACTCAGGTTTTCCTGACTCCTAGGCCTACCCCACATGGTCCAATAACTGAAGATCAAGAAGCAAAACTGGTGTTCACTACCAGAGTCTGATCACTAGAGGTCTCTATAGTACACAGTCCTATCAGCTTTTCCTTTCTAGGAATTGTCATTCTCATTCATAGGATCATATGCTTGACAGGGCAGTAGAGGTTATTTAGTCCAGTGCTTTTCATTGTACAGATGAGGAAATTGAGGCCCAGATGGAATTAAGAATTGTGGCAGTCTACCTGCCTACACCCAGTTGAAACAATGTGGTTTTTAAATAAATAAAATAAATTAAATTTTAAATAAAGCAAGTCAAGAAGTAAAACTTTTTCTTAAGCTAGGAAAAAGAAATAGTGAGGTGGGGAAGGTTGCCCAGAAGCCTAGAATGCCCAAGTTGGAAAGGACTGCAGAGTTCAACGCAAACATGAACATGAATCTCCTTCTACAGCATAACTGCCCTTGAGGTTCCTTCTAAGAGTCTAGGGTTCTGTGAAACGGTAGAAGCACAGTTTTTCATTTCAAGCCCCAAGAAAACACAGTAAAACAAGCCAAACAGATCTCTGGAGATTCACTTGATTTTGGTATGCTAAGGTATTCGTTCACATCAAACAACTTAATTCCCATGGGTATTCATCCAAGATAAATTGCAATGATGCTTCCATGTGGTGGCAAAATTTTTTAATGTTTCTGACCTAAATAAGTGGAACATGACCTCTCTGCACAATATAATTTCCCCTGCATTGATGAGCAGTGTGGCTCACCACCACTGACTAGATCACAATAATCAGTCACATTCATGACCCTGGCTGGTACAATGACCATTCCAGACATCATCTGTAGCCTGTTACTGAATCCAGGGCATAATGTAAGCACACAAAGTATTTTAAATAGCTCGTTAGGAAACATCTGATTGCTGACTATCACTAAAGCTGACTTTATCCAGCCTGTTGGGAATACTTGGGCTAATGATTACTCTAACACGCTTATATCACAGAATAAGAAAATTTCAGTTAGATGGGACCTCACAGATCATACAGTTCAGGTCCAACAAGTAGTCACCTTCTGCAGGAAGACCTAAAGGAAAAGGGAAAGCAGTTGAAGAAATTGTGGAATAAATTTCACATGTAGTAGCAGGGTCATATTTAAAACAGTATTCAATCAAAAATATCTATTGCCTTCTGAGGAAGCTCATCTTTTTTCTTTGACAGCGCTACTAATAGGAAGTCTTGCTTTAGAAGCCTAAATTAGCTTCTTGGCACTTTAAAGCATTAGAATTTAAATTTGGAAAGGAGCTCCACTTGCTAGCCTAACTCAGACATGAAGAAATCCCAGTTATAACATATTCAATGAGTTGTTCAGCCTCTAATTCAGTGGTTCTCAACCTTCCTAATGCCATGACCCTTAATACTTGTATGTGGGTATATCTGGGTGTATCTGTATGTGGGTGGACCCGCCTGGAGACGGATAGAGGAGCCGTGTCTTGGTTCCTAAGACCATCAGAAATATGTGTTTTCCAATGGTCTTAGGCAACCCCTGTGAAAGCGTTGTTCAACCCCCAAAGGGGTTGTGACCCACAGGTTGAGAACCACTGCTCTACTTGAAGCCTTTCAAAGACAGGGAACTCACCACCTCTCAAAGCAGCTGTTTCCATTTTAATTGCTGACAGCCTCCATGACCATCTCAACCCCAAGTTTGCCTCTTGGGAACTTCCAATCATTTGTCCTGGTTCTACCCTGTGAGGTCAAATAAAATAACATCCCTTCAGATACCAGAAGATGGTTCTGTGCTGTCCTCCCTTCCACTCCCCCTTACCCTAATCTTCTCTGTGACAAACCCTTAAGCCAATCATCATAGGGAAGGTTTACTGACCTAAAGGATCATAGAACAATTCACTGCACTCAGTTCATGAAAGACATCTGTAGGCTGCCTTGGAAGTCAAGACAAAAGAGTCTTGCTAAGTGACATGTTATCCAGAAGTTTTCCCTTGGGGCAGAGATGCTGAGCTTCAATCATTGTCATAGGGATAGATCCTCTTTCCTGGCAAACAAAACCAGTACTGATTGTTCCTTGGTACTTTTGTGTTGGCAAAGAAATACAATGATAAAATCCTAAACAGAGTAATTCTCTCTTACTGTTCACAAGAAAACATGGACTTTAGGTTTGGATATTTAGCTGATGATCTCTGTAGTGGGAATCTCAAGTAATCATCATAAACTCATGTTTACACAAAGTCACTGGAGGGAATATAAGAATGAGACCACTGTTTGTGCCAGTTACATGATGTCGGTCATGACAGATATCACCAGATGTATCCAGAGGATGAGCATGCCCATCTGCATGACATACTCTGGGTTCACCATGGAGCTGTGACACAATGAAGTTGGGCCAACTTCAGTTAGTCACAACTGGCTTCCCCTGAGGCCCCAGGAAAGTGTTTTTTCATCCCCCAGTCTATCTCCTCTGCAGAAAGGACAAAATGGACTTGAATGAGGATCTCCCAAAGTCTTTTCAACTTTTAACATTTTGTAACTTAAGTTCTAATTAACATAATGAAGATACGCTATAGGAGTAGCTGAAATGTCGTTAACAGAACTTTCTGGTGATTAAGATTTCTTAAGTTGCTTCTATGGCATAGTCAAGGGATCCTGAACATCCCTACTGTTTGCCTCTGGAGGCGCTTCAGTATACCAGTGCCTTTCCTTTTTTTTTTTTTAAATTTTTTATTTACTTTTAGTTTACAAGATTCAGTTCCACAATCCCTTGAGTTTCAGATTTTCTCCCCTCCTTTTCCTCTCCCTCCCCATGGTGACGTGCAATCATGTATAGGATCTGCAAATACTTTCATATTGTACAATAGTCTGGTTGTATAGAGGGGCTGCAACCAATGAGTGAACACTGGGAAAAAAGAAACAAAATCAAATATGAAAAAGAACGATAGCATGTATTGCTTCAGTCTCCATTTAAACTTTCTCTGAATGTAGACATCTCCTTCATCTTGAGACTTGTAGAGTTGTCTTTTAGCTGTGTGTTGCTGAGGAGAGTACAGTTTATCAAGGTTGGTCATCACACATACGATGTGTCTGTGATTGTGTACAAATTTTTCCTGGTTCTGCTCTTCTCACTTAGCATCTATTTGTATAAGCCCCCTCCAGGTAATTATGAAGTCCATCTCCTCATTTCTTATAGCACAATAGTATTCCATTACATTCATAAACCATCACTTGTTTAGCTATTCCCCAATTGAGGGCATCACCTATATTTCCAGTTTTTTGCGACCACAAAGAGAGCTGCAATAAATATTTTTGTATATATGGGTCCTTTTCCCACTTCTGTGATCTCTTTGGGTTATAACCCCAACAGTGTATTGCTGGGTCAAAGGGTATGCAATTATTTATAGCTCTTTGGGCATAGTTCCAGATTGTTTTCCAGAATGGTTGTATCAGTTCATAGATCCACCAACAATGCATTAGTGTTCCAATTTTTCCACATCCTCTCCAGCATTTGTCATTTTCCTGTTTTGTCATCTTAGCCAATCTGACCAGTGAGATGTGGGACCTCAAAGTTGTTTTGATTTGCATTTCTCGAATCAATAGTGATTTAGGGCATTTTTGCATATCCTTAAATATATCTTTAATTTCTGCCTCTGAAAATTGCCTGTTCATATCCTTTGACCATTTATCAATTGGTGAAT
>JAQQSV010006853.1:0-14174 GCA_028646515.1 Pseudochirops corinnae
ATATGTAACTCAAAATCTTGTGGAAATGAATGATGCAAACTAAAATAAAATTAAAAAAAAAAAGACTCAAATCATTTATCACCTCTTACCAAAGGCCTTTCCTGATCTTCTCAATTACTGGTATTCTACCTCCTCAAATTTCCTTACATTTAGGTATCTATGTACAAATGGGTTACACATCTCTACAGTAGAATGAGCACTACAAAAGATAAAACTTTATACCAGAGAAGTAAGTTTCTATTTAATCCTACCTATGTGATTTTTGTTATGGAATCAATTAAAATTTAGTCAAATTCATTATATCCAAATAAACTACTGATGAGGATGAAGTACAGACCTTCAAGCAGCAAAGATAATTTCTCTGTGACTTGAGACAGGTAAACATGGACTTTCATATATAAAAGGACTATTTTTTTCTTCTTTTGACATTTTGACAATGTTAGAAAATAATCTCAAAATTCGTGAGTGCTCAGAACTCTTTGTGCTCAGAAAAATAACTAGGAAAAGCAGGAAGGCAACTTAATGCCAGCTCTAAGTTTCTGTGGATCTAGTCAGAATTACAAGGAACCTTAAAAGTGAATTAATTCTGGCAGGAACTGACCCATAAAATGGAAGCTGATAGCAGAATGGATTAAAAATCAGAACCTGACAAAATAGTGTTCACAAGAAAGGTTAAGGTTGAAACAGAGACACACACAAGTAAAAATAAGGGGGCTGGATCAGCATCTATTTATTATGCTTCAACTTCAATTAAAAAAAAAAGCAGCAATTATGATGTAAGATAAAACAAAATCAAAAATCAATCTAATTAAAAGAGATAAGCAGAGAAACTACATTTTGCTAAAAAGGTACCATATGCAATGAAATAATAACAATACTAAACATATATTCACCAAATGGTATAAGATCCAAATTTTTAAGGGAAAAGTTAAAAGAGTTACAGGGGGAAATAAATAGTAAAATTACTAGTAGAAGACCTCAACTTTTCCCCCTCAGAATTAGATAAATGAAACCAAAAATAAATTAGTAAGAAGTTAAGGAGATGAATAGAATTTTAGAAAAGTTCAGATAGATTTCTGGAGAAAATAGAATGGGAATAGAAAGGAATATGCCTTTTTCTCAGCTGTATCTGGCACTTTCACAAAACTGACCAGGTATGAGGGCATAAAAACCTCACAAACACATGCAGATAAGCAGAAATATTAAATATGTCCTTGTCAGATCACAGTATAATAAAAATTACATTCAATAAAGGGCCGTGGAAACACAGATTAAAAATTAGCTGTAAACTAATCAAATCCTAAAGAATGACTGAGACAGAGAGGATTCTGGGAAGATGGTAGACTAAGACAGGAAGACGAGACTCTCCAAATTCTGCAAACAAGATAAAATGTTGTCTCAAAGTGAACTTTGAGCAGCAGAAATAATTAAAAGTCAGGGAGGGGTGGCTAGGTGGTGCAGTGAATAGAGCACTGGCCCTGGAGTCAGGAGGACCAGAGTTCAAATTTGACCTCAGATACTTAACACTTACTAGCCATGTGACCTTGGGCAAGTCACTTAACCCCAACTGCCCTGCCCTCCCCCCTCCAAAAAGCAAAATAAAATTAAAAAAATAAAATATTTTTTAAAAATTAAAAAAAAATAAAAGTCAGGGAAAAGCAGATGTCCTAAGACAATTTGAGAGGACCTCAAGAAAGACCCAAGGGTAGAGGTTTGGCCTGATTAAAGTGTAAACAATCTAGAGGAGAACTCAGTTAAATCAACAAACAATGGGTCCTAGGAACATCAGCAGAATAGATTAGGTACACAACATATATATTACCAAAAGACCATAGTAATCTACTGTTTCGTAAATGCAAAGATCCAAGCTTTGGGGACAAGGACTCCGTATTTGACAAAAATTGCTGGGAAAACTGCTAAGAAGTTCAGCAGAAACTAGGTAGAGGCCAACATCTCATAGCATATACCAAGACAAGATCAAATTGGACACATGATTTAGACATAAAAGTTGATACCATAAGCAAATTAGGGGAGCATGGAATAATTTACCTCTCAGATCTCTGATTAAGGGAAGAACTTATGGTCAAACAAAAGATAGAGAGCATTATGAGATATAAAATGGATAATTTTGATTACATTAAATTAAAAAGATTTTGTACAAACAAAAGATTAAAAGGAAAGCAGGAAACTGGGGGGAGGGGGGAAGTTATAGAAAGTTTTTCTGAGAAAGGCCTCATTTTTCAAATATATAAAGAACTGAATCAAATTTATAAGAATATGAGTCATTCTCCAATGACAAATGGTCTGAGGATATAAACAGGCAGTTTTCAGAAGAAATCAAAACTATAGTCATGAAAAAATGCTCGAAACTTCTACATATTAGGGTAATACAAAATTTTTAAATTAATTTATTTTTAGTTTTCAACATTCATTTTCACAAGATTTTGAGGTACAAATTTTCTCCCCATCTCTCCCCCTCCCTCCCCCCAAAATGGCATGTATTCTGATTATCCCTCCCCTCCACCCCTGCCCTCCCTTCTATTACCCCACCCCCTCCCTCTTATCCCCTTTCCCTTTTACTTTCTTGTGGGAAAAGATAGATTTCTATACCTCATTGCCTGTATATCTTATTTCCCAGTTGCATGTAAAACAATTTTTAACATTTGTTGTAAAAATTTTGAGTTCCAAATTCTCTCCCTTCTTCCCTCCTACGGAAATACAAATTAAAACAACTCTGAGATACCACCTCATACCTATCAGATTGGCTAATATGATAGAAAAAGAAAACAAGAAATGTTGGCGAGGATATAGAAAAATTGAAACACTAACGCACTCTTGGTTGAGCTATATAAACTGATCCAATCATTTTGGAGAGCAGTTTGTATACCCAAAGGACTTTAAAACTATGCCTACTCTCTGACCCAGTAATACCAGTACTAGATCTATATTCAAATGAGATTTTTTTTAAAAAAGGAAAAAGAGAAGGACCTATAGGTACAAAAATATTTATAGTAGCTCTTTTTGTGGTGGCAAAGAATTGGAAAATAAGGGGATGTTCACCAATTAAGGAATGGCTGAACAAGTTGTAGCATATGATTGTGATAGATTATTATTGTGCTGTAAGAAATGACAAGCAAGATGCTTTCTGAAAAAACTGGAAAGACTTATATGAACTAATGCAAAGGGAAGTGGGCCAGGGAAGAAGATTATTGTACACAGTAACAGCAATATCGACTGTGAATGTCTTAGCTATTCTCAGCAATACAATGATCTAAGATGATTCTGAAGAACTTATGATGAAAAATGTTATTCCTCTTCAGAGAAATAACTAATGGAATCTGAATGCAGATTAAAGCAAATTTTTTTTAGCCTTTTTTCTTGGGTTTTTCCTTTTTTTTCTTCTTTTTTTGGTCTGTGTTCTCCTTTGCAACATGGTTAATATGGAAATGTTTCACATGACAACACATGTATAATCTATATCGAAGTGTTTGCATTCTCAAAGAGTGGGGAGACTAACTAGGGAGGGAGGGAATTTGGAACTCAAAAATTATTTTTAAAAAAAGAATGTTGAGGATTATTTTTACATGCAATTGAGAAGAAAATAAAATAAAAAACATTCTTTTTTTAAAAAAAGTGATTTAATCCAACTACCTATTTGACGTACGAATCTCATCCTAAAAATCTGAAAAGTCATCCAGCACCTGCAAGAATACTTCCAGTACTGGGAATTTCATGACCTGATTAAACTTCTGTGAGTCACCCAAAATATATTTAGATTTTTAATAATGACTACAAAGAGCCTTAGAATTATAGAAGTATTTTATTGTAAAAGTCGACATTGGGATAGAATACCCAATATATTCCGAAAGAGTCATGATCTCATTGATCTGGTTACTCCTTCCACAGTTACCTCCAGTTATACTTTCTTACACAGGCATACTTTTTGTTACTTCAGACTCTTCTCCCTAGGAAGGGAAAGTTTTCAAAATCACAAACCCTGAGTTAAAAAGAAGTGATTTCGGAAACCATCTGGTACAACTTATACCTAAACAAAGATTCACTCTAAAATATTCCTAACAAGAAGTTATCCAATTTTTCCTCGAAGCCTTCCAGTCAAGAGGAACCCACTATCTACCACTTCAGACAGCCCGTTCCATATTTGGATAGCTATAATTATTTGGAAGATTTTTCTTTGCATCAAGTCTCTACTTGCTCCTGTGCATGTTCTACCTATTGTTTCTACTTTTACTCTAGAAAACCAAGCAGATCAAATCTAGTCTTTTATTTTCCCATAAAGACTTTCAAATACTCAAAAGCAGCTATAATGTCTTCTGAAGGATTCTCTTCTTTATAACAAATCTTTTTATTTCCATCAACTAATCTTCATATAGCATGATCCTGATCCTTTCACTATCTTGACTTCCTTTGTCTGATCTGGACACTTTCTATCTAATTAGTGTTCTTCCTAAAATTTGGAATAAAAAACTGAGTAAAATCTTCTAAATATTGTATGATTAGGGTATAGTACTGTGAGGCTGTACCTTCCTGGTCCTGGACATTACACCTATTAATTAATTCTGGTTAAATCTGCATGAGCTTTTTTGCCTGTAACAGATGAACTGCCAATTTGCTTAATTATGGTGACAATAACTGCTCTTCTCTCCATAAAAACAAAAATGATGTCACTTCTTCAATTAGAACCATGATTATCCTTTACAGTGTTTTTTTGGCACATCTTATGTAGCCTACAATGACTCGAGTTTTTCTTGGTTTGATAAGAATGATATAAGGAAGTGATTTGCCCACCTTGTTTGCCATCTGGAATGCCAGGAATATCCTTTAGATTTAGAAACATTCATTGTCTTTGCCAAACAGATGCACCTGCACTTAATCTGATAACTCTTGTCTCCAAAATGTTAAAATAGCTGGTAGATGTCCCCAAAATATTCCATTCAGTTAAATAGAAGTTCCTTTGAATTGCCCCTATGAGGGTTCCATTTAGTGTTAAGTGAATGACCACACTATGCCAATAAGATACACTGTACCATTATACTGGATATTCCCCTCAATTCAAGTAACCTAACCACCCACACAATCCAACTTGTTTCAGTGTCTGCATAGTTAAAATGCTATAGCCCAGGTCCCAAAATTATCAAGTAGAAGGCATAGAATATCAAAACCAAAGAGAGAAGACCTTCTTTCTTCTTCTCTAGTGTCACTCTCTTTCCCTTATAACTTGCTTTTTCTAGAAAGTAAGATTCTTAAAATGTCACCACTATACTCAGGCACAGTGACCCCAGAGAGTGACTTTTTCAACTCGCATTTCAGCCAGGAATTTTTTTTTCCCACGACTTTGCCAAGCTATACATATTTTTAAGTGGCATTTGATTTGGAGACTATTTGTCCTGTCATCAACGATGCTTTTGAGTACTTT
Source organism: Pseudochirops corinnae (assembly GCA_028646515.1). NCBI lineage: Eukaryota > Metazoa > Chordata > Mammalia > Diprotodontia > Pseudocheiridae > Pseudochirops > Pseudochirops corinnae. The sequence goes on from JAQQSV010006853.1 coordinate 5,435, forward strand.
TTTGGCAAAAGAGACCAATTACACAAAAACACACTTTAAAAACTGATAATCCTTGTTTAATCAGAGCAAAGGTTACCCAATAAATCTTTTGATTTTTTTCTTAAACTGTAGTATCTAATTTTCATATATAATTATTCAGAACCTCTCAGAGTCTTCCAGGATTCACATGGTCCACAAAAACTCTTTATTCACAAAGACATACCTGTCATATCAGATACAAGTTAATGTATCTCAATAGATCCCAGAGGGTGCTCGCTATATTCAAGGGCACGGCTGCCTAGATGCTGGCCTATTTAGGCATATGGAATGAAATCCAACAGTGCTCTTACAAGCACAGCTTCCTACAGAGTAGCAGCACTCATGGGAATGTGTGGCAGGAGTCTGTCACCCTTTGGGAAACATTTGGTTGCTAGCTGAGCCATACAATGCTAAGTGACAAAGGCTCCAAAACAGAAGCTTCTGGAGAAGAGGTGAAGTCAGAATGCCAGCCCCACAGTCATCAGAAAATCATGGGATTTTAACTCTTCTGAGAATCAAATTCCAGTATTTTCTAACATGGCTGTGAATCATGAAATACTAGAACGTCAGAGAAATTAAAATTGTGGATCACTCAAAGTACAAAAGAGAGACAAAATAGAAAGTGAAAATGTTTCAGCATATTATGAGCAATGAGTTGCATTCAAAAAGCAGGATAAAAGATAATATCAAAGAAACGTATGACAGAAAAAATAGACAGATGATGTAGTTAGAGTGAGGACGAAGGGATACTGCTTATGTAATGTAATGGTACCCACATAACACTGAGAAACCAAGAGGAAAGCAGCCTCCAGAATGTTAGGTGGAGCTTCTGATGAAGATAATTAGGATTATAGATTTGTGGGAAGACAATATGGTACAGTGAAAAGCACACTGTGTTACAGTTACAGTGACTTGGGTTCAAATTCCATTTCAGATATTACCTGTATGACCTTGGGCAGGTCACTTAATTCCTCTGTACCTGAGTTCCCCTCATTTTACAAATAAAGGAGATGGACCAGGTGGTATCTAAGACCCCTTCAGGCAATAAATGCATGATTCCATGATCTTGTGATCTAGAGCTCTCTGACAAAGACTTCTAGTTTGAAGGCTCTCAGGCTCTCTTAAGAGAAAGGTTAAGTGTCCCTTAAGGTCACACAGGCACATGTATCTAAGGATGGAAGGTGGGCTCGTAGCTCAGGTCCTCTAATTCCAGAACCAAAGCTTCTGTGCCATGAATAAGAATCAGATACGATGAGAAGACAAAGAGAAACTAACTGTAGGCTTTACCTCTGGCAAAACCAATGAGATCACAGACCTAGTAGGGTACATGAAGTAGGAAGCAATGATTTAGACAAAGAATAAGTCAACATATTCCAACTAAGTCATAATCTCACTGATGAGGTTACTCCTTCCATTAGTATACCTTGTCATTCCTTCTAATAAAGAAAAAGTCTTTATGTGCCTTTCTGTAAATCCTCCATAGAAGATACAAAGAAATATTTTGTTGTCATTCAGTTGTTTCAGTCATGTCCAACTCTTCACGACCCCATTTTGGGGTTTTCTTGGCAAAGATACTAGAGAATGGTTTGTCATTTCCTTCTCTACCTCATTTTTACAGATGAGGAAACTGAGGCAAAGAGGGTTAGGTGACTTTCCCAGGATCACACAGCTAGGAATTATCTGAGGTCATATTTGAACTCGTGAAGATGAGTCTTCCTGATTCTAAGCCCAGTCTCTATCCACTGAGCCTAACTGCTTACAAAGAAATATATATGGAATAAACTAGAGGTAATTTGAGAAGAAAGGCACTAAAATTAATAATTAGGAACAGCTTCTTGCCAAAGGTAGGGTTTAGCTGAGAGTATTAAGAAACCAGTGAAATGGAGAAGCCATGAAGAGAGATTGGTACAGACTTTGGGAGCCATACAGTGAAATGCTCTGAGTTGGGAGATCAGATGCTGGAAAGGGTAGCTAAGGAAGCTGTCTTCAAGAGCGAGTCAGGTCTTAGAGAGCAAGAAGATGGAAGAAACAAAAATGCAAAAGGTTTAAGATGAAATCCAGTTTCTACCTATTATCCAAGCATTCCAAAGAATATAGTGTAAAGTCTAGATAGCTTTAGAGTAGGATTTTTGTGGGGAGAGAAAAAGGGAACAGTCAGTGAAAATAATAATAAACATTTATATGATGCTTTAAAGTTGACAAAGTACCTTACAAATATTATTTCATTTGATCCTCACAATAACCCTGTAAGGCAGATGCTACTACCCATTTTACAGATAAGGAAACTGAGGCAGACAGAAGTAGATGCCCAGGGTCCAATACCCTTTCAGTGTGAGACCAGATATGAACTTGCTTATTCCTGACTCCAAGTCCAGAGCTCTATCTACTGTACCACTTAACTCTATCTACTGCACTACCACTGGGACAGGATGGGTATGATAGGGTGGAAGCATATTAATCATTAAGGAATGAGTTCCAACAGGTTATTATATATGTCTGCTGGGTTCTTCCTCAGTGGAAGTATCCCATGTCATCAAGGAATTATGTATGGCTGAAAAGTAGAAAAGAGATGTTGCATGGAGGGTGCCCCAACAGGGACAATGCAGAGACTGTGGAGGCAGGTGACCACAAATGTTGCCTGTCTGGAAGCAAAAGAAGAATGCAGGCAAGTCAGGTCTGTGGAACTTTCAGTGACCACAGACTGCCTCTCTAGAGTGACAGAACACAAAGTAGGCTCTGCAGAGCTGTAGGTAACCCCAGATATGTCTGCCTTAAATGTGATACTCAGCATTGAGAATATAAAATCATAAAAAGAATAGTGCCTTTCCTTAAGGATCTTATACTGACTTGAGTGACACAAGTACACATATATAAAGTATTGGGTAGAAGGGGGGTTGAGAGGAAAGGAAAATTCCATATAAGTGACACCTAACCCGGGCCTTGAAAGAAGGTGAGGATTCTGGGAGATCAAGATGATGAGTCTCACATAAGGGGATTATAAAGAAAAAAAGGTAGGAAATGATCTTTTGAGAGGCAAAGGCATACGAGAGCAACAAATTGGACAAAAGTCAACTTCTTCACAGAGTCAAAGGTAAGAACCACCAAAGTCATATCAATTATAATTTTCTCCTGTGATTTTTACTTATCAGTAATTTGAAATCACTCCCTATTGCCATCAGAATAAAATCCATCCTCCTCTGCCCATCATTCGAGACCTTCTACAAAATGTCTTGTCTTTCTAGTCTTATCTCATATTCCCCTCCAGTTTCTCACATCCCAGTGAAAGTGGACTGTTCTCTGTCTTTAGGAAATGAGTTACCCCACCTCAGTGCCTTTGTGACTAAAAAGCTTCCACTCCTTCTAACCTACTGAATTCCAAGGCTTAAAGACCCACTTATGTCCCTCTTCTCCAGGAAGTCTTACTTGGATCCTGCCCACTCCTTGCCACCAAGCTGATACCTTCCACCCGTGAGGTAACTGCGCACTTTTGTTCTGAAACACTCTAACATACTTAACCTGTAGTGTTATCTACCACAATCACTGGGTTGATATTATATCCCCCTACTAGACTGGTCTAATCTAATAATGGTCTAAGCTGCTTAGTCCATTATTTCTAATATGTAGCAAGAGACTTTGCACATAGAAGGAATTAAATAAATGTTTGTCATCATTAAGAACTGTCTTAAGGGAACAGTAACCTCTCTCTAGCCAGAGGAATCCAAGTTAGAACTAGACTTACATGTGGGGAATGTTGTAGGCAGAATCACTGGGATGTCAAGCATATTGGAGCTTAAGGCATGATAACCATTGATGTAGTAAGTCAAAGCATAATGTCAGTGGTTGGAGCAGTCTGTTGAAGGAGGCAGGTGATTGGACTTTTCAAGATACTCCTTCCTAGTGGTGGCAGATTGAAGCCTCAGGATGCCCTCCTTCTGTAGGCTGGAGCAGAGAGAAGTAAAGCTTGGGGAGTCTAGTCAGGAAACAATAGGTGGCAGTGGGAGGTAGGCCCATTGAAAATGTCCCTGAGGGCAAAGGTGGAAGATTGGAGTAGGTGGCCAAATTTCCTTTGAAGAAAGACCCTGGGGTAAAAGAGACCAGAGAAGAGTGGCAGGGAGGACCCTAAGGTGAAAACAGGACTTCAGTATAGAAACATGTGCAGATTTATGCAATAGGAGAATACTGCAGTGGTATGAAATATGACTTGGGTATGTTTTGGGTAAGAATGAGACTAGACAACCTCTAAAAGTTCCTTGAGGCAGTTAGGTGGCACAGGGGATAAAGTACTGCACCTGGAATCAGAAAGATCTGAGTTCAAATCCAGTTGCAATCACTTACTAGCTAGTCATGTGACCCTGGGCAAGGCACTCAATCTGTTTGTCTCAGTTTCTTCAACTGTAAAATGGGGATAACAAGAGCACATGACTCACAGGGATATTATGAGGATCAAATAAGACAATAATTGCCAAGTGCTTAGCATAGTGCCTGGCACAAGGTAAGTGATATGTAAACGCTAGCTATTATTATGATGCATTCTTCATATTTAACACAATTGGTCCCCTTCAAAGGCACAGTAATCATTGTCAATCTATCTATTCAATACATAGGAAGAAATGGGGAAGATTTCTGCAGGTGAATCCCAAAATCTTTTTCTATCTCTGACCCTCTAATACCTTCAAGCCAATAACTCAAAAATATTATGTTTAATTGAGCTTATTAACTTTTTCTCCTAAACACAGTCCTCCTCCTAACTTCATGATTTCTGCCATTAATACCATTTACCCAGCCTCTCATTTTAAAACCCTGGATTTTTATTTCACATGACTCTCTTTCGTCTTTCATAACTAAGCATTCTCTAAGACCTGTCAATTCTACCTTCAGAACAGCTCTTGTGTCAGCCCTTTTCACTGCCACAACTCTAGTACAGCAATTTTCAACCACCTGCCTAGACAGTCCTAAGTCTATTGGTATTCCTACCTCCACTTCCTTCTACCACCAAGTCATATTTCATACCACTGCAGTATTCTCCTTTTGCATAAATCTGCACATGTTTCTATACAGAAGTCCTATTTTCACCTTAGGGTCCTCCCTGCCACTCTTCTCTGGTCTCTTTTACCCCAGGGTCTTTCTTCAAAGGAAATTTGGCCACCTACTCCAATCTTCCACCTTTGCCCTCAGGGACATTTTCAATGGGCCTACCTCCCACTGCCACCTATTGTTTCCTGACTAGACTCCCCAAGCTTTACTTCTCCCTGCTCCAGCCTACAGAAGGAGGGCATCCTGAGGCTTCAATCTGCCACCACTAGGAAGGAGTATCTTGAAAAGTCCAATCACCTGCCTCCTTCAACAGACTGCTCCAACCACTGACATTATGCTTTGACTTACTACATCAATGGTTATCATGCCTTAAGCTCCAATATGCTTGACATCCCAGTGATTCTGAATGCTACTTGCTGGTGTACAAACCCCATACCTCAACCCCAATGAATTGCCCCTTTACTCTTATCCCCTTTCACCTTCCTACCCCCTTCTCCACTGCCTGACTCCATAATGAACAAACTTCATAATGAACAAACTTCTTTCTGCGGTAAACCTTTTCTTTTTCCAACCTGTATGACTTCTGGAACACACTGAAACTGACTCTCTCTGGATGACTCCATTTTTCTCACTATCTTTTCCTTTTTCATGATTGGCTATTCATTGGTCATTGATTAAGGAGTCAAAAAACTTGCTCTCTACTGCCACTTTCAGACTCTACCAACATCACTCAACAACTTCTCCTTTGGGAATCCTACTATCCAAATTTATCACCCAATTCAGATTCCAGCAGCAGTTATTGATTGACATTCAGGACATTCCCATTCCTTTCTCAATGAGTTCAATAAATGACTCAGTCCCTCACACTGATTCACCCCTTCATGCTAGGGAATTTCAATACATGATGCTCCTTTAAAGAGTCCAATTTCCCAGTCCCTCAATCTACTCAATTCCCATGAAATACTCCTTCACTCCATTTCAGTTACACAGAGGGATAGTCAAATCCTTAATTGTGTCACTATTCACAACTGTTCTACTTCCATATTCACAAATTATGAAATCCCTTTATCTAGTCATAATCTTCCACTGTTCCATTTTCATTATTCCTTACAAACTCTGGTTTATCCACACCATGAACTCTATCTATTTCTTCCACTTTTCATTTCTTCCCCAAGCCATCACCCCTACCACAGGTTAAATACACTCTCAGCCCTTCCCCACCTGGACCTCAATTCTACAGTGTCTTCTGCTCTTGAATACCTTGTCTCTTATTCTATCACCAATCACACTTTGCCAAACCCTAACCCTGGATTATTCTTACCATCTGCCTCCTTTGCTGATAAACATTCATGTGTTGCTAGACAGAGCTGAAGAAAATAATAAAACTGTGCTGATCAGATCCACTAAAAAAATTATCACAATCTCTACAGGGCCCTTACTAAAGGCAGGCAATGCTTTTACACGTCTAATTAATTCTATATTCCAATCAATAGTAAGACTATTCCAAGTTATTTCATCCCTTCTCAAGACTGCAATGGCAACTTCTCATCTGAGGTCCTCGTTTACTGTACAGAAAAATTATATTTACCAAGAGATCTTTCTACTCTCTTCATCTCATATCATTCAAACATATTCCCCCCACTATCTCCTCTTTCACTGTGGTCTCTAATGAAGAATATCTTTTCCTTGCCAAGGCAAACCCCAAGGCAAAACATGTACCCTTGAAACCATGATCTACTGAGTTTTCCAGCAGATTGGCTCTCCTATTATGCTGGTTGTCTGGCTAATCTTCATTCTCTTCTTATCCAAGTGGTCTTTCCTTGCTGCCTACAAACATAATCATGTCTTTACCATCTTTAGAAAACACTCAGTTGATCCAATCATCCCTGTAAACTGTCATCCAGCATGTCCCCTCCCCTTCTTGGCATGCAATCCTTGAGAAAGCCATCAAAACTCAGTGGCCCCATTTCCTCTCTTCTCATTAAATCTCAAACTCTTTGCAGTCTAGTCTCCAGCTTCATCATTCAGGTGAATCTACTCTCTACACAATCACCACTGGTCTCTTAATTGCCAAATCTAATACCTTTTTCTCAGCCCTCCTTATCCTTCTTGACCTCCCTGCAGTCTCTAACATTGAATCACTATCTGCTCCTGGAGATACTCTCTTCAGATTTCATATGACATTATTCTTTTCTGGTTCTCCTCCTACTTGTATGACTGCTTCTTTGCAGTCTCCTTTGAAGGCTCTTTAAAGTCATGCCCACTAACCTAAGACTATATCCTTAGTCCTCCCTGTGGTCTTATCAGGTCCCATAGGTTAAATTGTCATACCTATGGTTACCACATTTATATATCTATATATCCAGCCCTAATTTCTCTCTTGACTACATCTGTTCCACATCACCAACTGCCTTTTGGGAATTTCAAACTGGATTCCCCATATCTATCTCAAACTTAACACGGCCCAAACAGAACTCATTCTCTTCCCTCAATCCACGATACCTCCTTTCTTCTAAACTTCCAACTTCCTTCCATTCGCCTAAACTCACAATCTCTATGTCTCATAATCTCTTGACTCCTCACTTACTTCCCACAACTAAATAGCTGCCAACTCCTATCAATTCTACTTTTATAACATCTTTCATATAATACCCCTTATTTCCTCTGACATGGCACCACCCTCATGTAGACCCTCATCACTCTATGCCTGGACTACTAAAATAGCCTTCTGGTTGGTCTCCCTGATTCATGTTTCTCCCCATTCCACCCCATCATCTCCTCAGCCACCAAAGTACTTTTCCTGAAGCACAGGTCTGACCATGTCTCACCCCTATTCAATGAGATCTATTGGTTCCATTTTACCTCCAGGATCAAATATAAAGTTCTATGTTTAGCATTTAAAATCTTCCATAATCTGGACCCTTCCTTTTACATTTTATCCCCAACCTTGAACTCTAAAATCCAGTTACATGACACTTTAATCTCCCATCTCTGTGCCTCAGCACTGTCTGTTCCCCATGTATATAATGCTCTCTCTCCTCACTTCTACCTCTTGGCTTCCTTCATTGCCTTTCAAAATAACTAAAATTTAATCTTTGCAGCAGGCCTTTCCTGACCACCCTACCTCCCTAATCCTACCTTTTAAGATTTTATTCCATATTTTCAGAAAATATCTTGTATTCATATAGTTATTACACGTTGGCTCTTCCATTAGAATCAGTAATTCAATAAACATTTATTAAGTGCTCACTACGTGCCAGGCACTATACTAAAGTACTTGAGGATATAAAAAAGAAGCTAAAAGACAGTCCCTGCCCTCGAGGAGCACACAAAAGTAATAGAGGAGATAACATACAAACAATTCTGTACAAACTACCTATATGTTGGATAAATCTGAAATAATCAAAAGAAGGAAGGCACTAGCAAGGCACTAGAATTAAGAAGGGCTGGCAAAGGCTACCTGGAGAAGGCAGAATTTTAGCTGGAATTTGAAAAAAGCCAGGGAAACCAAGAGGAAGAGATAAGGAAGGAGAGCATTCCAAGCATGAGGGACATCCAGAAAACATGCTTGGAGCCAAGAGATAAGAGTGTCTTGTTCCAGAACAGTAAGGAGGCCAATGACACTGGGTTGAAGAGTAAATGGGTAGGGAGTGGAAGGGAAAACTGCAAGAAGACTGGGGCGGGGGGG
>JAQQSV010006854.1:0-14174 GCA_028646515.1 Pseudochirops corinnae
GAGAAAATATGTAACTCAAAATCTTGTGGAAATGAATGATGCAAACTAAAATAAAATTTAAAAAAAAAAAAAAGAACAGTTTCTAGCAGAAGGTAGGACTTTAGCTAAGACCTGAAGAAAGCCTCTGGTGAAAGACCTTTGCATATTGTCTGAATTCAGACTGAAGCATACTATTTTTCTCTTTCTTTCCTTCTTTTTTCATTTGAATCTTCTTGAACAAAATGACCAATATGGAAATGTTTTACATGAATGCACATGTGTAATCTATATAGGATTACTTACCATCTCAGGGAGGGAAGAAGGGAAGAAGGAAGGGCAGAACGTGATTTGGAACTCAAAACCTTTTTTTAAATGTTTTTAAAAAGTGTTTTAACATATAATTGGGGGGAAATAAAATATTATTTTTTAAAAGGAGAGAAAATGAAACCACTAACAATTTATTCTACTAATAACCATAGGATCGTAAATGTAGAGCCAAAAGGGATCTTATCTAGTTCAATAGATTTTGTAGATGAGGAAACTGAGGACAAGGGAGATTAAGTGACTTCTTCAAAGTTATTCAGGGATTAAATGTCAGAAATCCCCCAAATCCAGAGCTTATGTTCCTTCCCCTGTACTGTGGTACTTCTGGATACTTCTGGAAGAAATTTTTCTGAGCCAAAATTGGCCTCTTTGAAACGTCTAGCCATTAATTCTAGTTCTATTGCCTGAAGCCAAAAAGAACTAATCTAATTCCTTTTACATATGACCTACCTTCAGAGATCTAAAGAGAGCCACCCTGTCCCTGAGTCTTCTCTTCCTTAAGCTAAATACTTCCAGTTCCTTTCCTCTAACCTTCAAGATGGTTGTGAAAGAGGGATAATTCTTGAATCATGAAGCTGCTTAGGCCCCTGGCTTCTGATTGAGCAGTCCAGGTGTATTCAAACCAGAACAATCCTCTGTTAGAAAAGGTAATATTCATTTTCGTTCATTCATTCTCTCTCCTCTCTCTCTCTCTCTCTCTCTCTCTCTCTCTCTCTCTCTCTCTTTCTCTCTCTCTGTCTCTCTGTCTCTGTCTCTCTGTCTCTCTGTCTCTCTCTCTCTCTCTCTCTCTGTCTCTCTCTCTCATCTCAGACATTATCTCAGAATACAAATATCACCCAAAGAAATACTTTGGACCCTCTTTCTTAAACCAGTGAGTTTAGAACAAAAAATCTTGTGGTTCCAGCATCAGTCCTCCATATAAATGCCAAATCAATCAGATAATTGGTCTCCACTGAGCCCAGCCTGAGGCCTCAAAACCTGCGCTGCACCAATACTCAGATGGGGGGATTTAACTCAGTGCATAAAAATCCCAACAAACAGCAAAGACTTGGATCCATAAGGGACTAAGAACAGGGAAAACAGCTCAATACCAAAGCCCCCACACACAAGTCATTGACTCAAGCAAATAGAGATTATTATGGGTAAATCATTATGAAAATCATTCTGCTATACAGCCAGGAAAAGAAAATGAAAAGCAAATAGTGTGGGAGCAGAGCACACACAGGGACAAAAAGAAAGTGCCCCCAAAGGAGTGAGATTCAAGAACACCTGACAGAGAGCAACCCACGGAGTGTCTCCTCCAGGAAAAATGTCAGACGTCAAAAGGGCAGCTCAGATAACTTGACACCTTCAGCCACTGGGCTAGGATTTCCTCCCAGAAATCTGCCAGTGCCAAAGTTCCCTCCACCAACACAGCGATCCTTTTTCACCCTTGTCAGTGGCCTTTTTGAGCTATTGTGGCACAGAATTCCCTCACCCTGCAATGAACCTGGTGAAGTCTCTCTTTATAGAGAACTAGAGGGAGTCAGCCTGATGTAGTGACTAGCAGGGTAGATTTGAAATTGGGAAGACTTGAGTTTTTAGGTATTTATTCACTATGTGACCCTGTGTAAGTCATTCTTTCCCAGTCGGTTTCTTTATTTCTGAAATGGACATGAATCATGGCACCTACGTCACAGGGTTATTGTGAGGATCAAAGACACGTAAAGCTTTGAAACCTTAAATTGCTGCATAAATTTTGAGGCAGCTATCTAGGTGGTACACAGAATAGAATAGCTTGAGATCGAGTCAGGATAACCTGAGTTCAAATCCAGCCTCAGACACTGACTAGCTATGTGACCCTAGGCAAGTCACTTAACCCTGTTTGCCACAGTTTCCTCACCTGTAAAATGAACTGGAGAAGGAAATGGCAAACCATTTCAGTACCTTTGCCAAGAAGTTGGACATGATTGAAAATGACTGAATAACAACAATCTCACACAGATGTATTTTAGGCACTGAACTGGGCATTGACAAAAGACAAAAGCACCATAGTCCCTGCTCTGGGGGAGTTACTTAACCTCTTCCAACCTCAGTTTCCTCATCTGTAAAATAAGAATATTAACAGCACCTACCTCTGAGGGTTTTCATGAGGATCCAAAGAGATCATATTTGTAGTGTTTTGCCAATCTTAAAGCACTATAAAAATGCTAACTTATTATTATTATTACTATTATTAACTAAGGTAGCTGTATTATTATATAATCTATTACCCAGCCTATGTACAAAGGCTTTTCCAATTCATTCAACAGTGGTCAATTGGGGAGGCTAGGTGGCTCAGTGAATAGAGCACTGGCCCTGGAGTCAGGAGGATCTGAGTTCAAATCCGACCTCAGACACTTAACACTTACTAGCTGTGTGACCTTGGGCAAATCACTTAACCCCAATTGCTTTGCCTTCCCCTCTCCAAAAAGAAAAAAAAAATCAGTTATCATTTATTAATCAAGGTGATGCAGTTAATAGAGTGCAGGGCCTGGAATCAGGAAAACTTCTTCCTGAGTTCAAATCCAGCCTCAGACACTCACTAGCTGTGTGACCCTGAACCAAATCATCTCTTAACCTTCTTTGCCTCAGTTTCCTCATCCAAAACAAATGGAAGAAGGAAATGGCAAATCACTCTAGCATCTTTGCCAAGAAAAGCTCAAATAGGGTCACAAAGAGTCAGACACAACTGAAAAGACTGAACAATAATAACAATCAGCTATTGATGATTCTTCCTGACTTGACTTGGCATCCCAACCTTAAATAGAGGTTTAGTTGTTTGAAAATATCTTTCCTTTGGCACTTTTCCTAGGCACTGAACTGGGTATTCAGGACACAAAGACAAAAGTACAATAATCCCTGCCCTCAAGGAGTTTATAGTCTATTGGTGGACTGTAGATTGTGAACCATGGATTGTATTAGGAATTTGCTGGCAACTGTCCACCTGAACTTGTGCTCTAGAGACATAACATTTGACAACCTGGACTCACCTCCATATCATGACAAGATATTAAAGTTGTGCTCCATCAGAAGTCACAAGACATATGTGAAGAACAGACCCTTCCCTGACCATTGTTGGATGGAGTATCCTTGTTAGTATGGGAGACTAATAGTGCCTAAATACACTGACCTGCAGAAACTGATGGGAAAGACCAGAAGGGGCCACATCATAGAAGCAGGAAAAAACTAGGAACTGGGTTTAGATGAGGTCTGGGAGAAGACACAAGAAATTTTCTCCCAAGGCAGTATGGTGGCTGGCCACATGGCAGGATGAGGCCCAGATGCTACATAAATGGAAATGGGACTAGTTAGTTCAGGAAGTTGTGCCAGGCATTCATGGCTAGACTCAAGATAGCTTAAAATAAAGCTCTTGTTCTCTTTAATTCATGAATTTTCTTCTCATGAGTTTAACTTATTTCCCTTAGTTGATAATAGAATGGTATAGTGGAAAGAGCTTGAGTTTTGGAGTCATAGGCACTCTGCTCAAATTCCACCTTTGGCATTAACTACCTGAATGACCTTGGACAAGTCATCTCTCTAAGTCTCCATTTCTTCATCAGTAAAATGAGTAGTCTGGAACAAATGATCTCTAAAGTCTCTCCAGAACTAGGTCAACAATCCAAAGGAAAGTTCTTTTCAAACAACTAAACTTCTATTTAAGGTTCACTAAGGACAACAAGGGCAGCTTGGTGATGACGAGTAGATAGAGTTCCAAGTCAAGTCAGGAAGAATCATCTTTATGAATTCAAATCTGGTCATAGAGACTTATTAGCTGTGTGACCCTGGGCAAGTCATTGAACTCTCTTTGCCTCAGTTTCTACATCTATAAAATGAACTAGAGAAGGAAATGGCAAACCACTCTAGTACCTTTGCCATTAAAACCCCCAAAAATAGGGTCATGAAGAGTCAGATGTGATTGAAACAACTGAACAATAACAAATAACCTTGAGCCACTCACTTAACTCTTCTAGACCCTCGTTGTCTCATTTCTGAAATGACTGGGCTAGACTAGTTGGGCTCTGAAGTCCCTCCCTCTGGCTCTAGATCGATGATACAATGACATGAATCATAAGAGGCTGAGATCACCCAGGGCCTTGAGAGATAGTCCCCTTACTAAGAGTCATCTTACCTTAACATATTTATTTGAGCTCATTGTTAGGAAGGAGGATTTGAGAACTGTTCATCAAAGGAGATGGGAAAATATGTAGAGCCCTGTCACACTAAGAGATCATGCTGAGCTAAGTTATAGAATATACTCCACTAATATAAAATCCTTAAGGAAAAGAGATGGTGATATTCTCCTAAATCATGAAATTTGTACCTCATTTTACACAATTTCCATGTACCTGGAAAATATTATATACATCTCTTTTTTTTCTTATTGGATAATTGAATCATATTTTAATATACTTAGATAGCTTATTATTTAAAAGAACTCTCTAGAGATAACATGGTACAATAGAAAGAAAACAGAACCCAGGACCAGGATGCCCAGAATCCTAGTCTTGGATCTATCACTTCCTAGCGGTATGACCTTAGGAAGGTTATTTTACTTCTCTGACCCTCAGTTTCATCTTCTACAAAATGAAGGTTCTAGATTAGATTATTGTTAAGATTCACCCCAGTCTAAAATTCCTATTTTGTCTTTTCTACAAATCTAGATTTTTCCCGGTTTCTACCTACAATTTGTTCCTGTAATAAGGAAAATTCCTGTAGGGGCTCCAAATGTTTGGCAGACTGTATAACTCTGCCTGTCGTTTCCCTGAGGCTGGAACAGAAAAAGGCAACAGAGCTATTCACCCTCCAGTGAAGTTCCATTTTGGGTAGCAAACAAGTCAGTAGAGAGTCATCCTCAGGTTGGAATGGATTGAATAATGATCCAAGTAGGAGCCTAATTTCATCAGCAACCTGTTTGGTAAAAAGAAGTTAAAAGTAAGCTGTCAAAACCAAAACTAACTTTGGTTTGGGTTTTGATTTTGGTTTTAGTAGTGGAACAAGTATCGCAAACCAAGCAATAAGAAGTGTGTCCTCACTTGAATGGGGGAGGAGAAAACTAAAAGAATAAGAAGAGAGGGGGAAAAGAGAGCTCACCTAAGCTTGACATGTGAAAGCTTACCATTTTAATTATTTTTGCTAACTAGATGCTAAGTTCTATAAATCTTGTACCCTTGGACAAAGGCCCAGTCATCCTATCCTAGTTATGGCATTCTGCTAAAGAACGACTTTGAGACTTTGTCAGAAATGGAGGACAGTCCTCTTTGTGGACTTAAGAAGACCTTCTGGTGGGTGAGAGATACAATGGACTCCTCCTCCTGCTCACCTTATGTTATAATTTTCACATAGTAAGTTATGATTAATTTCTGTAGCTCCAAGGCAAATTGTGTTTCTATCTGATCATTTAAAATTATTTGCTCCTTTCAAACAACTCAGCAGCTATTCTGCCCAGTAATGTGCTTAATCAAATCAAGAAATTTAGGATGATATAAATTCCAAACAAGGCTTGGCTTGTTAGGAACTCCCACAAATGCACTGGGACTTGATTTAGACAGAATCATAAACTACAAATGTGCCTTGGGACTCAATGGTTGGATTTGGATTCATTATTTCTTCATCCATTAAAAACAGATTAACTTTAGGGAAAACTATTTCTTGAGTTTGAATTTCACTCAAATGCTCAATTGGCCTTAAATAAGCAATCATGCTCACAAGGTTGCATTTTAGATTTTTATTTTAAATGCTGAATTATCTCCTCACTGAGGCTCAGGAGAAGATTTCTCAGCCTGATTGAACCTTCACATCCTCACTTCCCTATCACTGGGATTGAAAAGAACAGCAAACTGGTTTTCAGGTATTGCCTCACCATCAGAAAGCAAGCAAGTATCCCTTTTTTTATTCCCTTCTTGTAGTATGCAACACTCCATATATATCTTTCCCAAAAGAAACTACAGTGGCTGTAGCTGATGATCACAAAGTTGGTCTGTACAATTCCTCTCTTTTCCAGCTGACCTACTATATCTAATCTACACTAAAAGTTGGAAAGTTCTACCTTTGGATTCTAAGCAGCAGAAGCAGTGACTCATAAGGTATTTCCTATCCAGCATATGGATAGGCAATTTTTTCCAAAGGCCAAGTAACAGACCTATGTTGCCTGGAACCTGTGAGTTCCCGTCTACAGTAATACACATAGAAGGCTTTGGGGACTGAGGTTTTCCCAAGTGCATCACAAATATCTATGGACATAGGACTTTTAAAATGTAAAGCTTAAAGGCAAATATATATAGGAAAGGATCTTCCTAATACCTTGGTCTGTCTCTGGTCTCAGGGAAGAAATATCCCATTCCATTAGGTGAGAAGTCAGCTAGTATGAACATTCGTAGATTTAGCAGTGTCAAGCAGCCAAGTGACTGGGAAGTACAGAGAGACAGCCCAAAGTGGAATAAAGATTCTTGCCTGTTTTAGAGCAATAAATATTGCAAACTGCATGAGTGATTTAAACTCACCCCTGAGATGCTTGACATTTCTAAAATGCATGTTCCTACTACTTAAGTTTTATTATTCGTTTAATCCAGTTAAACTATTTCCTAAGTTATGTGCAGAGGCTTTTGATTGAGAGTTGTAAAATGGAGAGAGTGGTTAAGCAGACTGCAGTTGAGTAAAGAAATTTAAGGAGTGGTGGCAGACACACAAATATCCCTAGACCTACACTGAACCTAGGTTAGCCTATGTCAGAGAAAGAGCTAATGGGTGATTTGCTCTTAGGAGCTATAAATGGAGCTCTCAGGCAGCCTGATTAAGATCCACAGTGCCCCCTGGTGGTGCTCAATAGTTAAATTGTGATTGTTCTGGCCATTCTAGACATCATTCAGGCAGATCAAACCACCAAAACCATCACTTCTCCTCAAAGAGCCCAAGAACCTCAGCAATATCAGTGCCCAACTCCATATTATCATCTCTGATTTTAGTTCATTACTGAAGCCACCATTAAAAAGAGTAACCCTCATGGAGGAAGGTGTCTCCTCTTGTCCACTACCAACCTCAACCAAGGACCAACCCTCATCTTTGAATAGGTAAAACCAAGATCCCTAGGTACAGCAGTACCACCCCAGATCATTGGCCCTGATTATAGTCTATCTCATTGTAATGGTAATGAAATTTAAAGATCCCTTTGTATTGGAAAGCTAAGAGGTACTTAGCACCTAGTCCAAATTAAGCCTCTGTTAAAGAAATAGAAGGTATGAACTCCTGTTGCTGATGTAACAGGAAGGGGCTGAAAGGGGAGGAGCAATACTGTATATAAGGAACAGCCCCAGAGAGGGAAAGTCAGAACTCCTTGAGATAAGCTTTATGGAGGCAGAAGCAGCTGCTGCTGAGGAGGCTGAAGAGGAAAAGCCCAGGCTGGAGAGAATGATTTTAATTTTGGGAACCTGAGTAAAGTGATTTTGATTCTGGGAATCAGCTGGAGCTTCTGCTGGGGAGCTACCAGCTTCTCTTGGGAGCTGCCGAAAACTGAGGAAGCATGACTATGATACTGGTACTTTGCATGCACCTGTTTGTGGCTTTGTTAAGCCCTGACTTCCAGGGAACAGAGACTATGAAGAATGTAAGGTGAACTGGACACTGAGCTTCAGCATGGAACAGGAACAGCATGGAGAGCTGGACAAGGAACTGGGAGCTGTCTGCCTTTGAACCCAGGGGACAGTTTGGTGAATCCAGATAGAAGCTGGGACCATGGAAGGGGATCCAGGGAATCTGAGAGACTACCCTGAGTCAAGCTGAAAGAATACTTTACTTGAATACTGTGTACTGACTGAGAATATTGTAACTTATTTGTGGATGGTGGATGGCCTGTGTATTTTACATGACCCCTTAAGAGAGTGCTGAGTAGTGACTGATACTGTAACTTATTGTGCCCCATTGAGGATGATTGAATGATTGAGTTAGTAATTGACTGACTAAATGATTACTTTGTTCAAAACTGTGTGACCACTGTGGTGAAAACTATGTGGCCCCTTTCTGTGATAAGTTGGTTGTGAATGCTATATTTTGATTATCTGTGATAAGTTGTAACATTGTGAATGCTGTGTCTTGATTTACTGTGAATGTTTTGCCCTGATTTATTATTGAATAAAACCTTAAAAGCTATTCACAGTAGCATTCTTCTGGAAAGCTGCTCATGCTTGGCTTTACACTCACACAGCCATAGTCCAGAGAAGCAATGTTTATGACAATTTGACCTGGAAATTTCCTTTTGTTGAAGCCCCTCTCTCCTCAGAGACACAGCTGTTGTGTCCTTCCAGAGAAGGAAGTTCTCAACATGAAAGTCTTTGGCACTGTCAAATAGTTCAATATAGAAATAGATATGATTTTATTCATAGAGACGATACTTAAGAAGAACTTACCTTGTTGCTGTACCCTACAGTGCAGGGAACTTCCCTCTGATTTATAAAGCAAACAACCTATATACATCATCTCCCCCTTTTAGAATGTAAGCCCCTCTGATGGAATACTATTGTGCTATAAGAAATGATGACCTGAATGATTTTAGAAAAACATGGAAAGACTCACAAAAAATAATGGAGAATGAAATGAACAAAACCAAAAAAAAACATTATATACAGTAAGTGATATTGTTTTAAGAATGACTTTGATCAAATAAATTATTTCGACTATTTTGTCTAATATGTATATTATAATGTATTTGTATATACATTACAACTATATTAACTGTAAAGGATATATGATGAAATATACTAAAGGCATCCAGAGAAAGAATTGATAAATAGAGGTATGTATAGAATAATTTTATATATATACATACACAAATATGTGTGTGTATACACACACATATATACCTATTTGTGTCTAATGGTAACCATCTCTAGAATGGGAGTGGAGAGAAAAGAAAAAAAGAAAAACAAAGAAATTCATATGATAATTTTGTTGTATATTTGAAAGAAATAGCAAGTTGTGCACGGTAGATTTATAGTTTCATGTACAATCTTTTTTTATTTTACTACGTTATTGAAATGCTGACTTTATTCCACAAACTATTAATAAAATAATTTAAAAGAGAAAAAGAATGTAAGCCCCTCAAGAGCAGTTTGTCTTGTTTTTCTATTTGCATTCCTAGCATTTAGCATAGTACTTTGTGTACGATGACTGCTTAATAAATACTTTTTTATTCATTCATTCATTCATCAATAGACTCATACAGAAAAATTCTATTTCACTCACTTATAGGTCATTTCCTACTTCTATGTAATTTTCAGGACACATCATTTCTAGGAGCAAATCCTTTCACTTCCTGACTCCTGACATTTGGTCAGCTGTATTGAAAGGTAAGTCTTGAAATAATATGTTTTATCCATTTAAACCAATCTTGAAACCTTCACCTAGCACCTGGTAAAGACAAAGGAACCAGGTAGCAGCTAAGAGGCACAGAGGAAAGGGTTCCAGACCTGGAATCAGGAAGACCTGAGTTCAAATCCAACCTCAGACACTTACTAGCTGTGTGGAATTGAGTAAGTCACATAATTCCCTGTTTGCCTCGGTTTCCTCATCTGGAAAATAAAGATAATAAGAAAGCCCCTGACTTCCAAGATTATTGGAACGATCAAATGAAATAATAATTGTAGAGCACTTAACATAGTGTCCAGCACAAAGTAAGTGCCATATAAATGTTAGTTATCATTATTATTAATTATTATTAGGTAGACATGAAGTCCAGCTGTGTTCCATTCCTAGAGCTTTGTCTATCCTCAACACAGCTAGAACTATCTTTACTGAATAAACCCTGATTCATATATATTTCTTGAGGTTTTACTAATAATAACTGATATTTTAAAAGTGCTTTAAAGTTTGTCAAGACTTATGTGTGTGTGTGTGTATATATATATATATACACACTTATATTTATACATATGAAAAATTTCATTTGAACATTACCAACATCCCCTGTTTGACAGAAGAAGCAACTGAGGCTCAAAAAAGGTGTGACTTAATCATAGTCTCACAGTTAGTGTCAGAGGCAAGGTGACTTATTGGGAAAAGTTTTCATATGGAGTTAGAGGAATGAATTTCAATTCCTGGTTCTGTCACTTACTTCTTGTGGGACCTTGGATAAATTTTTTTAACTTCACTGGGCCTCATCTATAGAATGAAGAAGTTGGACCATATGGCCTCTGATATTCCTCTCAGATCTATAGCCTGTGACTAAGGTTCATTCTGGCTCTCCATCTCCTGATCCTGACTTCAAGTCTATCACCTTAGACTTGTCATTTCTCTTTTCTTACCTTTCTAGCCCATAATCCTTAACACTTCTACTGTGTCCCCAGTGTCTGCTTCTATGTGTCATTGCTGCTTCCTTCTTCCTAACCTCTTCAGATGGCACTTTGCCTAAAAGGATCCACTGAACCCTAGAAAAGAATGATTCTCCAACTTTGGCAACAACTTTGGCATAATGGAAAGAGCAGTGGATTTAGAAAAAGACAGTCATGGTGTGAAAATGATGAATAATCAATGGATCATCTATGTGTTACATTGATAATACACACAATGTCAGGGGACCAAAACCTAGAATGTTGGGAGACCCCCTGAGGAGGAATTATGAGAGAGTAAAATGTTTTCCTCACAATAACTCTTGGTGGTAATTTGCTTAAGTATTATTAGGACAGCACGATATAGTGAAGAGGACCTAGATTTGAATTTTGGCTCTGCCATTTACTACTTGTGTGACCTTGGACATGTCATTTAACTTCTCTGGGTCTCAGTTCCTTCATGAGGGGGCTATACTAGCTTCCCTCTATGGTAACTTTCTAACTTTAAAGCTATGGTCTTATTATCTTCATTTGCAGATGAGAAAGCTGAGATTTCAAGAATAAGAATCAATTTTTGTACAGTGTTTGAAATCTTAAAAAGGGTTGTGAATAAAACAACTCTCTGAACCAAATTGAGTAAGTTCAATTATACTAATTTTATAGATTAGATAAATGAGTTCCAGAGAAGATAAGTGACATGCCCTAGGTCATGCCACTAACAATATTAAGAAGCTAGATAACTTGAGCCCCAAATCAGTGTTCAAGTCCATAATTAGCTAAATCTAGTTAAATAACCTTGGTTGTAACCTCACTGTAGAAAGGAAACAAATGTCCTTAGATAGGGCTTCTCATCTCTTCCATGGGAGCAATGCCCATGCCATACTTTAGGACACAGGGGCCCATTAAATGGTATCCACCACCTGGCTGATCAGTAGTTGACTCCCTATATGCAGAGGAGTTCCTATACTGTTGCTTTAGATAGTAGAATGAGAAGTATGCATTTCTGTGTGCTAAATCAGGATTGTGACAGGAATGAGAAACTACTAAAAATATCAACTGTGCAAAATTCCATTTCATGGAAGTTTGACTCATCCCCTGGATCACTGGATCCTGCCTTACACAAGTTAGGATTTTTCCCAACTCTTCTTCTCCCCACCTTTGTCTTTCCTCTGCTCACCTTATCATAATAAGAATCCTAACATTTGTATGGCACTTAAAGTTTTACAAAGAACTTTACCTTTTATGTCATTTCATCCTCACAAGTACCCTGTGAGGTAGGTACCATTCTCATTCTCATTTTTACAGATGAGGAAACAGAGACCGAGAGAAGTTTTATAGCTTACCTGGGATCCTACTAGTATTAAGGGTCAGAGAGGCAGGATTCAAATTCCAATCTTCCTGACTCCTAACTCACTCTATCCATTATGCTACCAGGTTGCCAGCATAAGGTACTATAATACAATCGCCTCATTACTTACACTAGCACTTTCTTTCTCATTAAAAGCCTCTTAGCTATTCAAGTGAATAGTAGTCCCTTTAATCTTTGCTATACCTCATTAGGTCATCTTCATATGGCATGACCAATGCTTGCTTTTTTGTACATGCTTCCCTTATATCTCTGGGCAAGAGTTTACAAAGCCTTTTGGTTGAGGTTGCATTAAGAGTTCACTCACTTTCATGCGATGGATCTGTGAGGATCCAAGGATATATTCTGTCCAGTGGTGCAGATAACCACCCATCCATGACTTTCCATCTTATGTGACTCTTACCTATATTCTCCTATAAATCCTTAATTTGGGGTCTAAATAACATCTCAGAGGCCTTTCCCTAGCTCTTCTTGACCAATGGCACACACAAACTATCCATTGGTTATCATTTCCCAAATCTGTTTCTCAGCTGTAAGATAGGGAGAAAGACTGCTCTCTCCTTACTCCTCAAAGTTATTATGAGGACTGAGTGAAATATACACCAAGATACACGATAAACCTTAAAGTCTTATATAGATAATGCAAGGCATTAATATCATTACTTTCTTCTGATTCTTGAGTTGATCCATAGTTGCATTAGTATGAGTGCCCCCTCAGCATCTTAACCCATCTATGCAGTTTCATGTTTTGTGATTCTTGCCCTTGTCTTTCCAATAACCATTCAAAGAATATCCACCCAACATGCTGGAGGGCTTCATCTAGTTCTTTTAATATCACTGAACTGCCAACATAACACGTGGGCTGTCCATCTGTCATCTCTCTTTCTCATTACATGACCTTGATGGCATCTCTTATGCCACTTCTTATTCACGTCATCTCTGGCAATACTCATTTTTCCATTACCCTTTGAGTTACTTATAATTTTGATTCTTCAGAGACCTAGTGTTCCATGACTCACAGCCATATGTGTATATATACACGTCACTGAGAGTATATTAGCACCAAAGGGATAGGATTTTAAGACAAAATCCAACAGATTAAAATAATTGAAAATATTGTACAATTTCTCAAATATAATCCAGAGCTATCATTTTAATCAGTTCTGGACATGGTTCATTGTCTCTCAGATGTACCTGTTCAAAATGTCTATACTGAGTAATTGAGTCAATGTCCTACCCTTTTAGCTGCTCCCAAAGAATTATGTTTTTTCATTCATTTTGTTTTTCCAGTGTGGATGGTTAAACCAAAATCTTTCATATTAATGTGGGTTTCACTGAGGAGGCTTTGTAAGATCCTGTACGATCCTGTGGCTCTTTGCAATCAGTACTATATTCTTTACTAGTAGTTGGTGGTGACCATTAATTCCCGAGAGTCACTTCAAAGCTGAAGTGAATATTTCCTTAAAAGAGATGAGAATTTGAAAGATGAGGAGGTGGGGGAGTCAGGAGTAAAAATAAGGCAGGATGTGTGAGTGTCTTGTGAATGCATATTATTTTTTCTTTCCTGGTACCTTTTTCAGACATTCTAGGAATTTCTCTAAAACATTGAGAAAGAAGAATGGGACAATAAAAGTTTGCCTGTCCTTGAGCACAAGCCTCAGGCTCTAGGTACTACTCAACAAAATTTGATGAAGATGATAAAAGTTTCACAGGAGCTATTATAGTTGAGCCTTCAAAATTAAGCAATACTCTAA
Source organism: Pseudochirops corinnae (assembly GCA_028646515.1). Lineage (NCBI taxonomy): Eukaryota > Metazoa > Chordata > Mammalia > Diprotodontia > Pseudocheiridae > Pseudochirops > Pseudochirops corinnae. The sequence continues at coordinate 13,761 of JAQQSV010006854.1, forward strand.
AAGTTGGGGAGGGAAAAAGTCTAGCACAGAGCCTTAAAAGGACTGTCACTGTCCTTTCAAATGGTTAAATAGTAGGGTACTTGCTGACATTTGGGCCATGGAGGTAGGTATAGTATCAGAGGGAGGTAGGTATAGTATCAGAAGGAGGTAGGAAGGGGAAAAGCTCTGCTAGGCATAAGACAATTGCCTTAGCCAGAAGTTTCCTGTTTGGAGATTTAGGTCTCTAGGACCTGACCCATCAAGGCTGATGACTGGGGTAGCATCTGTAACAGCAAGCACTTTAGCATACCTAGGGCGGCTACTAGCACAGGTTCTTAGATCTGCTTTTCTAAAGGAAAACAACTCAAAGTGGGTTAACAATCTCACTTTAATCAAACATATCATTTACCTAGTTCAGGGGGAAAAGTCAGCACC
>JAQQSV010006855.1:0-14173 GCA_028646515.1 Pseudochirops corinnae
GAGCCTGAGAGTCTCCAGAAAATATGGAAGGTATTCAACCAAGGACTTTCAAGGAAATGTTCAGTTCAGTTTGCTTAGAACCAAGAACTCATATCTAGGAGCTGTCTCAAGGATACAGCATGGCCCCAGGATCTGGTGTGAATTGAAGGCCTGTGTTTTTCTATCTTTTTTTTTTTTTAGTTTTTGTCTCTGATGGGGACCTCTTACAAATTGCTACTGTCTTTGAAGGCAGATGAGTAGACTGAGTGGCCAGCTCTGACAAGGAGCAGTGCCACCAATCCAAACTCATGTCTCTCTGATGTTCAGATCTCTTCTATAACATCTCTATTATGGTTTCATCTCTTCACTTCATCTCTTGCTCCTCCTTTCTGTAGTCAAATCCCTGACACTCTATACAGGTGGGGGAAGGCGAACAAGAGTGAGAGATAGGCTATATAATAATCAGAGTTCTCTAAAAGTGATATTAGTACTCTCAAAAGTAATGAGTTCCTCATCTCTGATCGTCTTTAAGCAGAAGATTCATGACCTCTTGTTAGATATGGAGGCGATTCCTATTCAGTTGTGAGTTCAACCAGATGACCTCTTGGCTCCCTCCATCCAATGATATTCTGTAAAGGTTTTACCATTTCTATTTCTAGAATATACTATAAAGACTCAGCATGTGGGGCAAGGGTAGCATAACCTAGTTGAATAAGCATTGGAATTAGAGTCAAGGACCTGGGTCCAAACCCCAGGTCTGAGCTTTACAAGCTGTGAGTCCCCGAGCAAGCAATTCTGAGCCTCAATTTTATTAATCTGTAATGTGGGTCTAATAATAGTTGTATTCCTTAAGTCACATATTTTTGATAGGCAAATAACTTTGTGATGCTTCTGGTTCTATGGCATTATGGGCCCTTTCTTCACGCAAACTAGGTTCTTTATACCATATTGGATATTCCTGATGTTGTCTATGTAACTCTCTTTCCACCAGCTTAGATCTGTTCAGAATATAGTTGAGGGAAGGGAGAAAAAGACTAATTTAGGAAAGTCTGAAAACAAGTTTTACTTTGAAAAAAAAAGGCTTAGAAAAGTTAACATTGGCCCCTGAGAACCTTTCTCATACCTTTTCATAGCAAGGATTACTTTCTACTTAATCTCCCTTGATCCCATAATTGTATATTTTTTCAACTGATGAGGCTTCTGGAAGTATGTGCAAGTGGGCACCTTGGGGAACATTTTCCAAACTCCATTTCTCATCAAATGAGAACATTTCCCCTGTGTGCTGGAAATGATAGACACCGTCAAGGGGGAATCTGACACCTTTTGCCTTTGAGCCTTTTCTTTTCTCTTTAAAGGGTTGGCAAGAAAGGCTTTTAGGAGAAAGCAATTCAGGTGTGAAATATAGCCATAGCATTTTCCCAAAACAGATTGATTTTCTCTTTAAAAGGCAGTTTTTCTTCTCAAATCCCCACTACTTCTAGGGGTATAGTTACAACCACCTCTGATTAACTATACCAAAGTTAGCTCTCAGTTTCCACCCTTAACCCTTTTTACACACTGAGACTGACATGGAAGGGATCACAGGACAGAATTATTTGATTGATAAAAGTATAAAACTTGCAGGCAAACACTACATGCTTAATTTTCTCCATATAGAAAACGAACATTTGGAGCTATCTGGGCCTCTTGTACATTCATCCAGTTTACTCACTAAGAAGACTATTTATTGAATGGTAACCAAAGGAGACAGATCAGAGGAACCAAACAGGTAGAAACAGATTACAATGTACTTGGGAAATATTTTTAAAAATAAATAAATACAGTAACACATATGTTTATATATGTATGTGTGTATATATACACATACATAAAATATTAATATGTTGGCAACAGTTAAATGTTTCTGAATGCGCAATGATCAAAAATTAATTCAAAATCACACTCATAATGAATCTGAGGTGCTTACCCATGTTGCATCATGTAACTTCACTGCAGCCTTGGTTCTGAACACAAAACATGCCCACTTTACGCTGCACATGACTTCAGGCCATGCAATAAAACTGGAAAAGGGGTTGGAAGCAGAAAAAAGTTTAGGAAGCCCTGTTCTAGAGAATATAGCATACCAAATCAATACACATTTATTAAGTATATGTATCATGTGCCAGACACTGTGTTAAGTGCTGGGGGTAGAAAAATAAGCAAAAAGAATAGTAATCCCTTCCCTCAAGGAGCTTACATTCTAATTGGGGAAGATAAAACATAAAAGGGAAATTGGGAGGGGGGGGCATGGTAATGGGCATGTTGGTAAAGTTAATAGAATCAGGAAATTTAATTTACAGAATTAATGTAATAAAAAAAAGTATACAAGTGAGGTATACATACAACCATGAGAAGGCAGAGTAGGGGAAGCTGATTTTACATTGGACAAGGAAGAGACAACAGTTCAGCTGGGACAATAATAATAGATAGGATTTCGACAGGCAAAGATTATGGCTTAAGAGGATTCCAAAAATAGGGCAAGAACAGAAAAAGAAAAGCATAAAATGTTTTTCGGGTGTTTGAGAGCTAGAGTTTACTATCCCTTGGAGACAGGAGTATGAGATAAAACTGAAAAGGAGAATAAACCTTGAATACCAAACTCAGGTTCTGGGACTTCACTGAATAGAAAATGGGAAGCTGGTGAAGAGTTTTGACCAGAGCAGCGACTGACCCAAGCACAAGAAAACTTCATCTGCCAATGATGCAAAGGACAGATTGGAAATGAGATGGATTAGAAGGCAGTTGGAATAAATAGGGAATGGTTATAAAAGATATTTTGAAATAGAATCAGTTAGGTTTGATAAATTGATTAGAAATGTTCAGGGAGGAGGTGAACGATAATGCCAAGGTTTAGAACATGGCTAGTGCCATTAACTCAAATGGGAAAATCCAAATGGATTTTGGAGAAAAGATGAGTTGTTTGAGCAGCTTCTGTGGAGATGTCCTTTAGGCATTTGGAAATGCAGGTTTGCAGGTACAAGCTGGCCAAAAGCTGGCCAACTAATTTCAGAAGGCCTATACATGTTCCAGTCTCCAAGGCACTTCTTTTTGTAAGTTATCATGACTTTCCTGGAAGCAAGGTCCCCAGTTTCTCCACGTGGGAGGTGCTATCTGAACTTGAGGCAGTCTTTGTTACACCTCACTAAACATCTGGAAGTGATGAAGATAAATTCCAACATATTTCCCAGAAAAATCCTGTAGTTGCTACCATCCCATTTCGGAGAAAAGGAGGCTAATGTGTCTGCTCTTTTTGAGGAGGTGACAACAATTAGCTTATGGTAACATCTGATTCTAATTTCTTATAGTTAGAAGAGGAGGAGGAGATGAAAGAGTAGATATACTTTTTGCTAAGCTGGCCATTCCTGTGAATCACTTGAACTTTTATTTTAGGTTTTGCTTGGCAGTTTTTGCATTTTGAAAGATGGGTGATTTCATCATTGTCAGGATTTCCTCATGATTTGCCTTTGGGCTGAGGAAAATTAGTTTCCTGGTGTTAGAAGCTTGGATGATTTGCTTCTTCAAGCTTATTGAGACTTGTCCTTGAATGACAGAGCTCCTTACTAGGCTTGTAACTGAAGTTTGTCATCTTTCTGGGACTAGCCAGATCTTGTGTTCTGTAAACATAGCTAAAGTCACTGTGTGCAGAGATGAGGCACTGGAGGAGGATTCAGTGCCTGTTTGTGTGGAGGACTTCATATTTTTGTTCTGGTGGAAATTGTTAACATTCGAATATCTAGTAAGCAAAGAATTTGGGAGATCATAGTTCTTGTCCTAACCCTACTACTTCTGAGTATGGAAAAGACTAGACTTTCCTTATCTTTTATTTTTTCCTTGTCTTTTCCATATTAGGGAAAAGTCTTTTTCCCTAGGCTCATTTTCCAAACAAGGCAAAAATAGTGCACTCTGTTTGCCCCATTTGACCTTGTATATTGCAATGGAAGTGTGAGAATAATTGTGAAAATGCTTTTAGTTCTTGAGAAGAAAATCACTATTTAATTATTCATATGGTCAGCATTTAACCTCAGAGATGGAGAAAGTGCCCTTGGAGATTAGCAGTCAGGCTGAAGGTGAATCCATGTTTAAATCAAACCAATATCAGATCTATATTAACTTTTGAAAATTGGGACCAGATTACAGTAGAGCTGATATAACTTTAGACATGACAAGTTGGTTAATTTTGGTTGCTCAGATATCTTAAGACTTATCTCATTTTATTTGGGAAGAAGATACAGTGGTAATCTTAGAGTTATTGGATTTTGTTCTCTTCCTAGCTATTTTAGAAATCATTATTCTTGGATGTTTGTTTCTGTCCTTAGTTGTAGCAGCAACCACACTGGCATACCCAGGATGGCTGCTAACACAGGTTCTTAGATCTGCTTTACTAGGAAAGATAGCTCTTTAAGGGGTTGATCATTTTTTAAAAATTACATTCACTAGTTCAGGGGACAAGGCAGCACCCTGAACTTCGGAGAAGATACAAATAGAGAAAATGCAAGCACAAAAATAAAGACCAGCAGACAGGGCTCTGCCTGAATCAAAGCAATATTGCTATATACTTTATATACATCCCTGGAGGGAGAGATACTTTACATCTGAGAAGTCAGGAGCTCTGAACATACAGCCACTCAGAATCTCAACCGGGGAATCACAAGATTCTTCTCATAAGCGAGCCCCCAAAGCAAAATACCAACTCAGTGTATATATGCACTTCTCAGAGCCAGAAGGCATCATGACCCTCATGACTTATGCCTAATTAGAAATTGACAAAGGGTGCGAAAGCCTTTCTACAAGCAAGCTTCCCCTAAGCAAGCTTCTCTCCCCAAAAATAGGCTCCACGTGAGGCATATTAATGGGTGGGGAAGATCTTATATCCCACTAACATTGCATTAGTTCTACCCTATAATGGTAGTGAAAAAAATGTCTGCAGGAAAGGTTGGCCTTTTGTAAAGCTTCAGTTGGACAGCACTTAACCAAGTGTGATTTGAAGGGTCTAACAAAGGCCCTCTTACCTCAAAGGTATCTTTCTTTAGAGGCATCATACTGTAGTGGATAGGAAGACCAGCCTGGGTCAATTACTGTATGTATACCCCTGGGTTAGTCATTTCCTTCCTATCTTACACTATTTCTTCAGCATCCTCAGATCATAAGTTTTACTTATATCAAAGGGTTGTTCTAATGATCACGTGAGAGACTGCATATAAAGGTTCCACAAATATTAAAACACTCTAGAAATGTCAATTCTTGTTGCTAAGGCTATTTCTTCACTTTCTATGGATCTTTCAGAGATCCAACTAGTTCTTTGGGCTTCATCAGTCTTTTTAAATGAAGATAACCACAAAAGGCAAACACATTGAGTTGTTATTAGTCATTAACATGATTGTGACATAATTTTTATTTTAAAATGTGACAGCTGATAGCTGTCCCCTTAGAGACACAAGGACAACTGAGTTTCAGTGACAGGGGTGGGGGAGAGAGGAGAAGATGGAGGGAGACAGAGAAACTGAGAGGGAGAGAGAGTTGAGACAGGGAGAGGGAGAAAGAAGGCTAATAAATTCTAGGAAGGAAGAGAGAAGGGGAAAGAGAGAGAGAGAAAGGGAAGGATGGACAGGAAGAGGTAGAGTGAGGAGAGGGAGAGAGACAGACAGACAGACAACATACTGCCTGGGAGTGAATAAGAAAGATATCAAAGATGCTAAGAATAAATGTGGCTTACTTCATGCTTTTGTCTGAGGCTTATTTTTGCTTATGTGAATTTATGTTGCACGTTTAAAATAGAAAGGTAACTAAATCTATTCATCATTCTCAGCAGGATATAAAAGTGGCCATGCAAGAGCTAATTATTTGGATATAGTCTATTTCCATAATTTTCAGCTAGGTAATAGAACATACACATTGTCATAGATTATTCTTCACTGACTAATTGAATTAAATTCAAGTGGTTTCAGAGCATATGGTAGATCACAATGGTGTGACCTCCTTGACACTTTAATAGATAGTCCTGCTTTCTGCTCAGTTGTCATCTACCCTTTAGGTACTGTAATTGTGTGTGCTGGTGTTCATTGCTCTCCATGACAGTTTTCCAGGAGCATGAAATAGGACCATGTAATTATTTGCATATCGTGTACTACTCTAGCAGTTTTTTAGGTTAGTTTTATTACTGCTCTTGAGCATTTTTAACTTTCCATTCTTCCCCCTCCCCCACCCAAATTTATTTTAATGTTGCCATTGTCACTGAAACATTCAATTAAAACAAAATTAAATAGACTTTTCTTCATCTATATTTCCCTATTATTAAAGAATCAGTCTACTTTTGTTCGGTTTTTTTTGCATCTTTTTTTTTAAATCTCTGTTCCTCTTCTATTCTCCAACACATCCAATATTTGACAGAAGACCTCTCTGAAAAATGAGGGGGGATACATTCCATGATCTTTAAGGACCTTTCCAGTTATGAAATTTTGTGATACTTTAGTTTTAACAACCACATTGCTTGGTTATATGACTATTTCCATGATCAGAGATCTGACCTTTAAAATCTTGCTCTAACCTCAAGTACAGCATAGATTTCTACCTTGTTATCTCCTTCAAATTGTCCTTCTTCCGCTGGCTGCACTGTGCAACTGTAGATCTTCCAGGAAAATATCTTTGTTTGAATCTTTATCTCCTTCTCATGGATACCTTGTTAGTCTCTTAAGTATTTTGCATTGAATTTTAGGCCCTTATTTAATCTGGTGTTTGTCATTTTAAACAAATTGAGGGAAATTCAAACCAATGACTGCACATTTAGGTGTTCAGCTAACAGAGGCTTCCTGAAGCCAGGATGCACTTTCATCATGTGTGGAGGCACAGAGGCCATTAAAAATGGATGAGGAAATGGGTTCCCCAGAGTTTATTCTCCCTTTCTCCTGTCTCTTAGCTTTCCTGACTTCCTTTAAGACTCAGCTAAAACTCCACCTTCTGCAAGAGGCTTTCTCCATCCCTGCCCCCTCAGCTGCTGAGGTCTGCCTCTCTGATATCACCTTCCACATATTCTATATAATTTCATATGTATGTACCTGCTGATTTACATGCTATCTCCCATATTAGAATGGAGCCTCTTGAGTGAAGAGGCTGCTTTTGGTTTTCATTCCCAGTGCATAGAGCATAGAAAGTGATAAATAATTCTCCTTGCCTGGACCTGACTTAATGAAACAAACTTTAACCATATAATGGGCAAACTGAGAAGTCTGTCTTAAAGTATCTCCCTGAAGTGAATAGCTGGGCTGGGGACAAGTTCCCTAGAAATTAGCTCCCTGATAAGACCCTACCTACAATGAAACTAATAAGAAAGGGCAGCATTAAGGGTGTGTGTGTGTGTGTGTGTGTGTGTGTGTGTGTGTGTGTGTGTGTGTGTGTGTGTGTTGAGGTTCAGTGGTGATTTGCATGTGAGTATATTTTATTTACCTATCGGCTATATGAAGGACACTGTCATATCAAAGACATTTAATAAATGCTTGTCGAGTGAGTGAGTTACTATTTGATAATAAGCCATTAAAGAGAGTTTCTAGTAGATGGATATTTATACTCCACAAAAGCAAGAACTCTTTCACTTTGTAAAAATTAGAATTGTCAAAGTACTCAGCTTCTCGCTGAATTCCTCATGACTGTTGTTCAGTTGTTGCGTTTGTGTCTAACTCTTTGTGAACCTATTTGGAATTTTCTTGGCAAAGATACTCAAGTGGTTTACCATTTTCTTCTCCAGTTTGTTTTACAGTTGAGGAAACTGAAGCAAACAGAGATAAGTGACTTGACCAGGGTTACACAGGTAGTGCATATCCGAAGCCAGATTTGAAGTCAGGAAAATAAGTCTTCCTGGTTCCAGCCCTGGCACTCTATCTGTTGTGCTACTTAGAAGTGCTCAAACAGGATGACTGACCACTTGTGGAGATGCTATAAATGAAAAGGTTCATGTTTCAGGCAGGTACAAGAACTAGATCAGTGGTGTCAAATTCAAATGAAAATGCGGGCCTCTAAATTATACCTAAGGATCCCTGTGGTTCATGTACTGATTTAAAGAATTATATGTATCTTTCTTTTTTAATAATACATCAACACATTAGTATCAGATAGGGACTACATTTTAATCTGATATAGGCTGCACTTGGCAATATTGTGGGTGATGTATTTGACACTTCTGGTCTAGATGACCTCTCAGGTCCACTCCAACTCTGAGATTCTATGATTTAAATGAACACTTGCAGATTAATATCATCATTTTGTTACAGATAACCTGGTTTTCTTCTTTTGAGACTCACGTATCAATATTCTTAGACTATCAACTGAGGAATAACTGTTACATGAATTTGAATCAGTATCTCATATTTTAGACCTTATCAGAGAAACTTGATGCAGTTTCCCCTTTAATTGTTTATATCTTAATCTTATTTTATTGGTTTTGTTTGTGCAAAAATTTTTAATTTTATTCCATCACCATGATCCTCTTTATTCTTTGTTTGGTTTTAGATAGATAGACAGGCAGACAAATAAATAGATAGATAGATAGATATTTTGCTTTCCATAGACATGGTGGATAATTTATTCCATATTTCTTTAATTTTCTATGATTAGCTACATCAAGGTAAAACACTCCATTTGGAGCTTATATTTATATAAATCTGATGTAGCGATCCAAATCTAATTTTTTTAACTGCTATTTAATTTTCCTTGTAGTTTTTTTTGTTATCATATAGTGAGTCCTTATCCCAGAAGTTGAGGTCTTTATATTTATTGAAATTTAGAATACCATTGTTTTGACATCATAGAGATGGAAAAAAAAACTAATTAGTGATTTTCTGCTCTTACAATCTCTGAAAAAGTGAGAACCTCCCTATAAAATGAATATCTAAATGACCTTTGGAGTAAAGAACTTGTATTTTAACTGCTTTGTATTTATTCTCTTTATGTTTATTTTGCATATACTTATATTACTTGTCTCCCCTTTAGAATATAAGCTCCTTGAGAGTAGAGATTATTTCATTTTTTGCATTTTTTTTCCCAGCACCTGGCACATAATAGATACAAAATAAAATTTGTTGTTGTTAATTGTTGTTAAGTGACAATGTTTCTTTTGAAATTAGCTTCCTCTTTTTTCCTGTTGTAACTTTTCTAGGTGAGAAACCTGGATCTGAACCCGAAGAAGCAAAACTACAGAATGCCAGCAAGCAGATTGTCCAAAATGCCATCCTTCAAGCTGTACAACAAGTTTCCCAGGAAAGGCAACAAAAGGAAGAATGTACCACAACCAGCAGGAGCAGGCTGCAGCTAGGGGTGGGGAAGCTCCCCAAGAAGCACGAAAAGAAATAGCTGAGCTTTCCTAGTCTTCCTCTTGGTACTGCTCTGTTTCCAGCCTTCCTCTTAGAATCCTATGTGTCCCACTGCAACATTACGAACAAAGCAAACCAAAGCGCAATTAGCACCTAGAGGTAGTGTGATGCCACAGTAGCTGACCAGATGGCTTTCAAGAGCATTAGGTGACCAAGTTTATATTTCAGCAGTGCCTCTTAAACATATCAGAGGAAGAAAAGTGACATAGAAATTGCAAGTGCAGTTTGAAGCACAATTTCTTCTTGGGGCTTAATATTCTAGCTTTTTCCCTCCACTTCTACCTTTCTGCATCTGTGTAGAAGTGAGTTTGATTGACCAACTGTGAAGTTCCTGAATATCTTCCTTACCATCTTAGCTTCTTCCAGAAACCAAAACAAAACAAGCAACATGGTGGCAGAGGGAGGGATTATAATTTCAGGTTACTTTGAAATACAAAGGAAGAGACTCTCATGGGTAGAGTTAAACTACTACTAAGGCAAGTTGAAAGCAAAATGTTAGGACAGCAACCATTTGCAGATAGCACAGGTTGGGCAAAAGTATATATTTAAAATCCCTATTTTAAAAAGAGAGCAAGTTTTTAGGTCATTTTTTTTTCTGAATCACAGGGTAGTGGTGGATGATGATTTATCTTCTTCTATGCAGAAATCCTTTGGAGACATCAAGAATTCCTTTCACCATCTCAAATCTTGAAATAAATCAGGCCCTATGGGCATGAAGTATTCTTGTTTGTTTTCTTTTCATATCATCACAAACATCAGGCAGAATTCCTGGACTCTAGAGATGAAGTTCACCTACATTGTAGGCAGTTCTCTTTGAGACTGGCCCTTGGTCCATGTTTTAGGGAAGAGCCCCGAGGTATGACAAATACATTTGATAATATTGTTATAATCCCAAGTTGTATGTCTTCATTAGTACCTTTTACTCATTTTGGGAAAGATTATTCCACCCACAAGTCATTTGTGATTTTTTTTCTTTAATGTAGCATAAAAATCACACAAAAATTCTTCCCTTCCTCAACCTCATTTCATTTTCCCCAATACTTTAAAGGTTGAACACATAATAGTGAAGGCAGCCTTTATGATTATGTAAGCTAAAGTGTGCATGTGTATGTGTGTGTATGAGATAATTTCTCTTTCAAGCCTTGTGACTCATAGTCAACAAAGCCACTTCAGATATGACAAGACTTTTCATAGTCCTTACAGTTTTTCCATCTTTAAAATTTTAAGATGCCAACTATAGACCTTCCTGTCACTAACATTCTGTGACTGGGGCAAAGAGATGAGATTTGTAGGGGAGATAAAAGGTATTTCACCTTTGATCAAACTTCTCTACCCCATCTCCTAGCCTCTTAATAGTTATACTTATGTTGTCTGGATTTAAATAGCAGAACAGAGGATTAGCAGAGGAATTTGGTGACAGATATTAAAGTTTTTATTCCAGAATCCCAATATGTTATACTTTCTGTGACGGATGGGGTAGATATTAGCAGAAGAATGAAGGCAATCTTTTCTCCGCTCTGTTAGATGGTCTCCCACTGTGCACAGATGGAATAAAGTCAGAGGGGAAGGGATTAATTTAAATGCAGTTTGCAACCCAAAGATCCACAAAATTTTATAGTAGAATGGGTGATAGCCAAAGTTTAAAAATGTCTAAAGGAAGATGTGTGTGTGGTGAGAATATGTTGCATAGTAGAAATGAAAGTTTTTAGGGGAAGTACACATAAATTCAAGTGCTTGTATCCTGCAAATAACTGGGTGTGATTTATTTCTCTGAGGGCATCTCCATGTTTACTGTTCATGTCTGTCTTACGATTCTTAGGAATGAGTCCATCAGCCACTTTTCCTGTTCGTTGTGTACCTATGTCCATGTTTTCAAAGCAATTGGGAACATCTCTATGGCTTAACGTGACAGTGTTCAAACGTCTGTATCTGAATGTTATTTGTAATTAAATACTTAATCCACATTGGAAACATTTTGTCTGTGTATTTTAAGGAATGTCATCAATATGATGTGGGGGATCATTTTATATCTGCATTTTGTATTTCAACATAAAGCATCATGAATGTGCAAAGGGATCCCTAGATAGTAAAAATCAGGGTAATCTAAATGGGTCAGAGCATGTGCTAAGAAGTTGCTCTATCCTTTCTCAAGCAGCACTAATTAGGCACTTACCATTTGCAACACTCTGCCCAAGGCACTAATGTGTGATTTTAAGAAGACAATGTCTCCTCAAGACTGTAAAATTATATCAAAGATAATAGTTCACATTTCTAGTTTGAAAATCATTTTGCATGTGTTATTTCTTTTAATTCTTACTATAATCCTATGACCAAAGTGCTACAGTTATCCATATTTTTAAAAGATAACTAAGGATGAGAAAGTTTAAGTGATTATCTCCATTTTAGAGGTGAGGAAACTGAAGGTGAGAAATGTTAAGTGAGTTGCTTTGGGTCACAAAGCCAACAAATTGTGAGCCACAATTCAATTCTTGCTCTTCTTGACTCAAAGTCTAGGTTTCTATCCACCGTACCACCTAGATGTCTTATCAAGAGAACATGAGTCAGCCAAGATGAAAGAAGAGGAAAGCACTCAATTTAGTCCTCCCAACATTGCCTTCCAAAAATCTCTAAATAATGCCACAAATCAAATTCTAGAGGGGCAGAAACAATGAAGAATCAGAATTCTTCCAGCCCAAGATGACTTAGGAGGACAGAAAGGCATGGGGGTGGAGACTAGCCTGCAGCCCCCATGAATGTAACACCAGTGGTGGGACTAGGTGGTAGAGACAGAAGCATCAGCAGCTTTGGGAACTCTCAAGCTAGATACAGTAAAGGGACCTGGCAATGGGTCAGAAAGAGATTGCAGGGTATACCTGTGTGAGCACTAGTTGCAGGACCAGTTACTGTTTGACACCTCGACCAACTATACTCACTTCTGGGTCATAGTTCAAGGATAGTGAGGAGCACTTTGAGTCAAGAGGGAGTGGAAGCCCTGAGCAGTAGTATAACTTCTGTCTCAAGGGACCAGAGACCCTAAGGAACAGTATCAATTCCAGTCCTAAGAGATGTGGGACCGGAATCCAGAGGAGCAGTATCAATTTTAATCTCAAGGAATAAGGGGTCCTTCCTGGGTAGGGAACATAGTGTAGGCCAAAAGAGCAGTGACTACATATCTCCCAAGTTCATATTACTATGTAAGCACTGAAAACTTTCAAACCTTGAGGACTAGCTCTCAAAGTGCAAAATTCTCTGAAGCTTGAGACAGAGCTCCTCTCCTTACCCCTCCCCAGGAACAGAATCCAATATTAACATAAATTTCCAAATCAAGAAATTTGGTGGAAAAATGAGCAAATAGCAAAAAAACTGGACATAAAAAGTAGCTGTGTTGACAGGAAAGAGGAAGATACAAACTGAAGAAGACAATGAAGTCAAAATACCAAAAGCAAAGCCTCAAAGAAAAATGTGAACTGGAGACAAGTTCTTCACCCCCCCCCCCAAAAAAAATTCCTAAAAGAGCTAAAAATAATTTTCAAAATCAAATAAGAGTGGTAGATTAAAAATTAGTCAAAGAAATGAAAATGAAGGGAGAAAATTATGAAAAAAAAAGAACAGTTTAGTAAGAGGCACAAAAAATACCAACAAAAATAGCACATTAAAAATAGAATTGACTGGGGAGCAGAGCCAAGATGGCGGCGTAGGAGCAGCAAGAAATTGCAGCCCCGACATAGCCACATCAAATACCCAAAAAATATGACTCTAAACAAATTCTAGGGCTCTAAAATGCACACAGATATATTTCCTGCTGAAGGCAGCTTGGCTCAAAGTGACCATTTCAGCTCTGAGAGCCGAAACCAGCCCAGCCTGAAATGGTGGCTTTTGCCCCGGGGGTGACTGGACAAGACAAGCCCTGCTGCAGCTGGAGCTTCAGGAGAGTGGATCTGCAGCAGTTGTGGCTGTATCTAGCATTATCAAGCCATAAGAAAAAAGGACTAAGGTTAGTGGAACTTGGCTAAAAACCTGGGAAGAAAAGTGGGTCTGGCCAACCTGCCTCCAGGGCAAAGAAGCAGGAAGCGGAGGTTCTGCACCCGCCTCCACATTGCCACTTCAGAGCTCCCGGCCTGCAGACAGCAGGGGGGCCAAGCGGCTGTTCAGAGGCCAAGTGATCTTGCATTGAATGGCATGGATCCAGATTGTGGTCTTGGGAAATGGTCCTGGGGTGTTTTTTTTTCAGTGAGCCAGAGCTGGGGAGGGACCCAGCAGCCTCCTAAAAGCCCTGGCAGCTGGGAAAACCCCAGCAATTTGGGACAGAGCTGTTCCCTCTGGAAGCAGAGTTACACAGAACTGAAAAAAAAAACAACAAAAACCATTGAATGGCAACCATGAATAAGCAGAGGAAGCAAAGTAAGAACAGCAACCAAATGATAGATTCCTTCTCTGGGGAAAAGAAGGAACAAATCAGGGAAAGGGAGGAAGACAATGCAGTCAGAACTCCCACACCAAGCACTTCCAAGAAACATGAAGATTGCCAAAAAACTAGAGATCAGCTGAAGAAAGATTTTGAAAACCAAATGAGAGAAGTGGAAGAAAAATTGGGAAGAGAAATAAGAATGATGCAAGAAAATCATGAAAAGAGAGTCAACAACCTGACTGAAGAAATTAACATCTTAAAAAAATAGATTAACTCAAATGATAAAAGAGGCCCAAAAAGCCAATGAGGAGAAGAGTGTCTTAAAAAGTCGACTTTGCCAGATGGAAAAAGAATCTCAAAAGCATTCTGAAGAGAATAACTCCTTAAA
>JAQQSV010006856.1:0-14171 GCA_028646515.1 Pseudochirops corinnae
CTGCCCTACTGAAAAGTCAGAGGTGTGAGGGGGGAAGACATAGGAGAGAATAGACTGGGCGAGGGGAGATACACTGGGATGGCTGTTTTGGGGTGGTGGGTAGGGGAAAGATGGGGAGAAAATATGTAACTCAAAAGCTTGTGGAAATGAATGATACAAACTAAAATAAAATTAAAAAAAGAAAAACATATCACTAGAATAGAATAGATAAAAATATTAAGAAATAAATAAACTTGACAATGCAATGTTTGATAAGTCTAAGAATATATGTTACTAAGAAGATATCTCTATTTGAGAAGAACTAGGAAATTTTGGAGGACATTTAGAAGAAACTCAATTTAGACAAACCTCTTATACCATATACAACAATAAACTAAAATTAGATATGTGATCTGAATAATAAATCTATAGCATTAAAAAAAAATTGAAGGAAACTAGATCAAGTATCCTTTAGAGTTATACCTGGGAGATAATTCTTAAACAAGTTATAGGGGCTATCACAAAAGTTAAAATAGAGAATTGTTGGTGGATTTGTGACGTGATCTAACTATTTTGGAGAGCAGTTCAGAACTATGCCCAAAAGAGCTATAAAATTGTGAATACCCTTTATGCAACAATACCACTACTAGGTTTGAGTCCCAAAGATATCATAAGAAAGGGAAACAATATACATGTACAAAGATATTTATATCAGCTCTTTTTGTGGTAGAAAAGAATAGGATATTGAAAGAATACCCATCAGTTGGGGAATGACTGAACAAGTTGTGGTATATGAATATAATAGAATAATATTGAGCTGTAAGAAAGGAAAAGCAAGCAAATTTCAGAAAAACCTGAACTTAAATGAACTGATGCTGAGGGAAGGGAGCAGAACCAGGAGAACATTGTACACAGTAACAACAACATTTGTTCAATGATCAACTATGATCGACTTACCTCTTCATAGCAATGCAATGATCCAGGACAATTCCAAGAGATTCGTGATGGAAAATGCTATCCACATCCAAAGAAGGAACTATGGAGTCTGAATGCAAATTGAAACATATATGTTTATTTTTTTTTCTGTAGTTTTTCTCTTTTGTTATGTTTCTTCTCTCACAACATGACTAATGTGGAAATATGTTTAATATGATTTGCACATGTATAACCTATATCAGATTGTTTGCTGTCTAAGGGAGGGGGGCAGGGAGAGAGGGAGAAAAATTTGGAATTCAAAATCTTATAAAAATGAATGTTGAAAACTATATTTGCATGTAATTTGAAAAAACTAAAATGCTATTTACAAAAAATAAATATTCTAAAAATGTTAAAATATTTTGGATTACATGAAATTCAAAAGTACATGCTCAATAAAAATCAAAAGTAAGAAAGTGCCCAATAAGAAAAAAAAAATCAGCTACTTGTGAAAAGGCTCTGATACCTATATAAAACTATTAGAAATATATAAGATCAAATATCATTCCCAGTAGATGAGATATCAAAGGATATCAATAGTTTTCAAAAAGGGAATTTCAAATTATTAACAGCTAAATGAAATATTTATTCAAAATCCTGATAATAGGAGAAATATAAGTGAAAACAATGCTAGACTTTCATCTTGCAAATTGCAAAGATGATAGAAGATAAGAAAAGTCATTGTTGGAGCTGTTATGAAAAGAACAGTACACTAATGTGATGTTGACAGAAATCTGAATTGGTCTAATCATTATGAAAAGTAGTCTGAAATTGCATTGAGAAAGTGAGAGAAAATAATTGAGAAAGTTGAGAAAAATCTATGGTCAGATGACTCTTATATTCATACATTCATTTGACCTATAGATTCCACTCTGGGCATATATACTAAAGGCAGAAAGGTCCAATGCATCAAATATTTATGGAAACTCCTTTTGTATTAAAAGAACTGAAAACAAAGACATCTCCATTAATTATGGAATGGTTAAACAAATTATGGCATATATGTGTGTGTGTGTGTGTGTGTGTGTGTGTGTGTGTGTAGATAGAAGATATAGTGGAAATAGTAATGCTTAAGGTGTGTCTACTCCTATGTGTGAAAAAGGTAGAGCTGAAAAGGTACAACAGGTCAAAGGAGTTGAGAATTTAAAGGCCATGAGATTAGAATGACCATCAATATGTATAGTATAGTCATCAAGCATGATCACAGTCATTAGATGGAAGGTAATGTTATAAACCAGGAGTGTCCTGGAGGTTGATAGATAGCAGTGATGAGAATCAAGAGGCACTAGATATTGTGAATTTCAAAAGAAGAATAGATTGTTAATATATGATAGAAGAGCAAGCAACTGGAAGTGGCTGTGACTATGAGATAATTGTTCTGAAACTAGGTATACATTTATATACAAAAGAAGGGAAAACTGTATCAGTCATCACTAAAACCTAACTAAATACCATCATTAAATGTGACCAACCCTGATAAATATAGACCAGATACTGGGTAGAAGTATTTTGCTTTTATCTCTATTTTTCTATAGTCTCTATTTTTCCTTGTAGTCTAACTGAAAAGAGTAAAAAGGGTTAAGTTAAAGATTTGTATCAAAATAATATCTTTGTTAATTATTGGCTACATTGGTCCTTTTAATTTACCTTTCAGAAGTACCACAAGTGAAAATTTAGTTATGATATACAAACTGATGAATAAAATGAAAATAGAAAGCATGAGGGTTGAGAAGATTGATGAATTTGGGAGATTTTCATGTTAGAATGGACAGAACATGTACATCAAAGTCATTGATAGAATTATCTTTGCTTCCTGCAAACATGGACATAGGTAATTACAATTATGTTTT
Source organism: Pseudochirops corinnae (assembly GCA_028646515.1). Classification (NCBI taxonomy): domain Eukaryota; kingdom Metazoa; phylum Chordata; class Mammalia; order Diprotodontia; family Pseudocheiridae; genus Pseudochirops; species Pseudochirops corinnae. The sequence goes on from JAQQSV010006856.1 coordinate 2,805, forward strand.
TTGAGTATTAACAGATAACTATAAATGTGATTATTTCTGATGAAAAGAAACCAGGGCTTCAGAAATGTTAGGATGATGAGTTTAGTTTATACTCAACTAGTTTATACATGTTTTCAAGATACTTTATGGGATATGTCCAAGCAACTAACCCCATTCAAGTCAACCCAATAGTTTTCTTCTAATTACACAATTGTTGATGTTCTTGAATTGGACTCTCCAGTGCTGCTCTTCAGCAAACAGCACTTTGAGAGTAATTAGCATATTTAGAAGTGATGTAAACATCTGCACTACTCTTATAACTGCTAATTAAAGTGCAGATCCAGATGGCCTCAAGAAAGAACTGCAGTCTTGTTAGTTCACTTGGTTGGCTATATTGATGTCATATGGATATTACGCCATATCTCATTCATATCTATATTAGGGATCCCTCATTCCAAAAACGGTATCATTCATTATCAAATCTCAATATCTTACTCAGTTGATAATCAACCTTGCTTGTTCTACCATAACAATCAGTCTCCCTTCAGTGTAACTCACAGGGTTGTCGCTTGAGGAGGCCATTCCAGCTGCCATTGGTGCCACCGAGTGGGAGGACTCTAGGACCCAGATACTAGCAAACATGTCATTTCTCAAGGTTCAGTGTACATGTCATTCACCAGTTTATGAGAGTTAGCTTGGTCTCACCACTACCATTTAAATCACTCTTTGCTTTATACAGACTTTTTCCTCCTATTCCACATTCTACTAGGTCACTCCTACTGACTCACATTAGACAGTCTTGATTAGCAACTCTGACTCTGCATCCACTTGTAAACTATTCCACTCTTTGGCTTCACATGAACAAGGATGTATGTCTACCGTGACATTTTTCAAAATAAGCATCTTAAATAACAGTTTTCCTTTTATTAGCACAAATATGTGTGTGCGATTACATGTAAAACAATTATTAACATTTATTATTATTTTTTTTTATTTCAAAGTTCTTTTTCTCCATCCCTCCCCCTCCCTTCCTTGAGAAGGCAAGCATTTTCATCTAGGTTATGCAATGGTATAATGGTTACGCTCACTTCACTTTGTATCAGTTGATTTGTCTATTTATTTACCTATTTACTTTTAGATTTCAACATTCAATTACATAAGATTTTGAGTTTTAAATTTTCTTGCCTTCCTTCCCCTCCCACCTCCCCAAGACAGTGTGCAATCTGATATAGGCTCTATATATACATTGATATTAAACATATTTTCACATTAGTCACGTGGTAAAGAAGAATTAGGACCAAAGGGAGGAACCACGAGAAAGAAGAAACACAACAACAACAACAAAGAGAGCAAATAGTATGCTTCAATCTGTATTCAGACTCCATTGCTCTTTCCCTGGATGTGGATTGTATTTTCAATTATGAGACTTTTGGAGTTGTCTTAGATCCTTGCATTGCTTAGAAGGGCCAAGTCTGTGAAAGTTAGTTATCACACAATGTGGCTATTACTGTGGGCAATGTTCTTTTGGTTCTGCTCACTTCAATCAGCATTAGTTCAGATAAGTCTTTCCAGGTTTTTCTGAAGCCTGCTTGCTCATCATTTCTTTTAGTATAATTGTATTCCATTACATTCATATACCACAGCTTGCGCAGTCATTCCCCAACTGATGGGCATCCCCTCAATTTCTGATTTTTTGCCACCACAAAAACAGCTGCTATAAATTATATATATATATATATATATGTATATCTGGTATTGCTAGATTAATATATATATATGTATATATATATATATATATATATATATATATATATATATGTATGTATATCTGGTATTGCTAGATTAAAGGGTATGCACAGTTTGATAGCTCTTTGGGCATAGTTCCAAACTGCTTTCCAGAATGGTTTGATAAATTCACAACTCAACTAATAATGCATTAGTGTTACAATTTTTCCCACATCTTCACCAACATTTATGGAAAATGTTATCCTCATCCAGGGAAAGAACTATGGAATCTGAATGCAGATCGAAGCATACTATTCTCTCTCTCTCTCTCTCTCTCTCTCTCTCTCTCTCTCTCTCTCTTTTGTTTTGTTTCTTTTTTCTTGCGGTTCATTCCATTGATTGTAATTCTTTACAATATGAAAAATGTGAAAATACATTTAATGTGGATATATGTACAGACTATATAAGATTGCATGCCATCTTGGGGAACGGGGAGGGAAGGGAGATGGTGAAAATTTACAACTCAAAAGCTTGTGGAACTGAATGTTGAAAATTTTAAAAAAACAACAAGATTTTGTACAACTAGGTCATCTTCCCTTTCATTTCTTTTCATTAATTCCCTTCATATTCTGGACCTTTTGTTCTTCCGGATGAATTCTGTTATTATTTTTTCTAGCTATATAAAATAAATTTTTGGTACTTTGATTGGTATGATACTGAATAAATAAATTAATCTAGATAGAATTGTCATTTTTATTATGTTTAGCTCATTCAACTTATATTTTTCCAAGCATTTAGATCTGACTTTATTTGTGTGAAAAGTGTTTTGTCATTGTATTCATATAATTCTGGGTAGATTGACAAATATGTTATAATGTTTATAGTACCTTTAAATGGAATTTCTTTTTCTATCTCTTGTTGAGCTTTGTTAGTAGTATGTAGAAATGTTGATGATTTATGTGGACTCATTTATAACCTGCAACTTTGCTAAACTTGCCTTATTTCAAGTAATTTTTTTACTTCATTCTCTAAGTATACCATCATATTACCTGCAGAGTGATAGCTTTGTTTCTTCTTTACCTATTCTAATTCCTTCAATTTCCTTTTCTTCTCTTATTGCTAAAGTTAACATTTCTATACAATATTGAATAACAGTGGTGATAATGGATATCCTTATTTCACCTCCCATGTTATTGGAAATGTTTCTAGCTTATCCCCATTATATATAATGCTTGCTGATGGTTTTAGATGGAGGCTACCTATAATTTTAAGGAAGACTCCATTTATTCCTGTGCTCTCTAGTGTTTTTAATAGGAATGGGTGTTGTATTTTGTCAAAAGCTGTTTCTGCATCTATTGAGATAGTCATATGTTTCTGTTAGTTTTGTTGCTGATATGGTCAATTATCCTGATAGTTTTCCTAATATTGAACCAGCCCTGCATTCCTGGTATCAACTCAAACTGGTCATATGATATTATTCTTGCAATAAATTGCTGTAATTTCTCTGCTAATAATTTATTTAAAATTTTTGCATCTATCTTCATTAGGGAAATTAATGCATACTTTTCTTTCTCTGTTTTGACTCTTCTAGTGTTGGTATTAGCACCATATTTGTATGAAAACTAGAATTTGGTAGGACTCCTTCTTTGCCTATTTTCCCAAATAGTTTATATATGTTTGGAATTAATGGTTCTTTAAATGTTCAATAGAATGCACTTGTAAATTCATCTGATTCTGGAGATTTTTTCTTAGAGAGTTAGTTCATGGCGACTTATCCAATTTATTTTTCTGAAATGGGGTTATTGAAGTATTTTATTTCCTCTTCTGTTAATCTGGGCAATTTATTTTTTTTTGTAAAAATTCATCCATTTAATTTTGATTACATTAAATTGAAAAAGTTTTTTTTTAAACAAAGTCAATGTAACCAAGATTAGGAGGGAAGCAGAAAACTGGGAAAGAGTTTTTACAACTAGTGTCTCTGAAAAAGGCCTCATTTCTAAAATATGTAGAGAACTGAGTCAAATATATAAGAATATAAGTCATTCCAGAATTGATAAATGGTCCCCCTAATTTTCTCTCTCCTTTCTCCCTTTCCCTGCTCTTTAGAGTTTTGCTTTTGACCACCAACTCCCTCAATCTGTTCTCCTTACTATCAGCCCCCTCCCTTTTCTCTTACTACTTCTTCCCTCCATTCTCTCCACCCTCCCTTTTCTTTCCCCTTTTCCCTCCTACTTCTTTTAGGATAAGTTAGATTTCTATACCTAACCAATCATGGCAGTCTCTCTTTGTCTCAAATTTGATGAGAATAAGGTTCAAACAATGCTCATCTCTCTCACTTCTTCCTCTCTATTGTAATAAGTCTTTGTGTTTCTTCATGTGAAGTAGTTGACCCTTTTCTGCCTCCTCCTTTTCTCTTCTCCCAGAAAAATCTCTTTTCATCACTTAATTAGATTTTTTTTTATCTTCACATCAAAGGCAACTTGTACCCACACCCTCTGGTTATGTATACCCCTTGTAAATGGCATAATAAAGATACAGTTCTCATAAGTTACTAGTACTGTCTTCCCTTGTTGGGATGTGAACAGTTCGCTTTTATTAATAACATGCTATTTTGTTTTTCTTTTCTATTTACTTGTTTATGCCTCTCTTGATGGTTGTATTTGAACATCACATTTTTTTATTGAACTCTGGTCTTTTCATCAGGGAGGTTTGGAAGTCCTCTATTTCATTGAGTATCCATCTTCTTCCCTGAAAGATTATGCTCAGTTTTGCTGGGTAATTGATCCTTGGTTGCAAAGCAACCATCCTTTGCCGTATGGAATATGATATTCTAAGCCCTCCTATCTTTTAATGTAGAAACTGCAAGGTCCTACATAATCCTGATTGTGGTTCTATGATATTTAAATTGCTTCTTTCTGGCTACTTGTAGTATTTTCTCTTTAACTTGATAATTTTGCAATTTGGCTACAATATTCCTTGGTATTTTCAATTTGAGTTCTCTTTTAGGAGGTGACCAGGGGATTCTTTTGATAACTATCACACCCTATGGTTCTAGGATCTAGTTCAAGTTTTCCTTAATGATTTCTTGAAAGATGCTGTCCAAGTTCATTTTTTTTTATCATGGATTTCAGGTAGACTAATAATTTTTAAATTAACTTTCCTGGATCTGTTTTACAGTTCAGTTGTTTTTCCAATGAGATATTTTATGTTTTCTTCTATTTTTAAAAATTCTTTTGATTTTGCTTGACTCATTCTTAATGTCCCATGAAATCATTAGCTTCCACTTTCCCAGTTCTAATTTTAACAAATTGTTTTCTTAAATTAGATTTAGTACCTCCTTTTCTAATTGGCCCACTTTACTTTTAAAGGAATTATCTTCAGTGAGTTTTTGTGCCTCCTTTTCCATTTTCCCAATTCTATTTTTTGAGGAGTTGTTTCCTATAGTAATTTTTTGTCATTCCTTTTCCAAGCTATTGACTATCTCTTGAATACTTCTCATTTCTTTTCTTGATTTTTCTTCCCCTCCTCTTATTCAACTTGTAAAAATCCTTCTTGAGCTCTTCCAAGATGGCTTTTTGGGCTTGAGACCACTTCATATTCCCCTTTGAGGTTTCATATGTGATTATATTGACGGTGTTGTCCTCTTCTGAATTTCTTCCTTGATCTTCCCTGTATACACATAAGAATCTATGGTCATCTGTTTCTGCTATTTGCTCATGGTATTTCTTGGCTTTTAAAGTTGAGCTCCCTTGCTATAGCACAGGGGGCACTGATCAAAGTGTCTTATGCTGGGGGCCTGGAACATGGTCCCTGACTTTGTGTGCTGGCACCTCAGGTGCTGGGAGCTAAAGGTTGTAGGAGACTGGCAGTTTACTTGGTGATGATCTGGGGTCAGCAACACTGAAGCTCTTGGGATGGGGGAGGGGGCCTGACTTCTGGAGGATGCCTGCTCACCTGGTGTTGTGCTTCTTAGAGTCTTGAAGCACCAGGAGGTTTGGCTGCTGGAGGAAGCCTCCCTGCCTGGAGCTTTGCCTGTAGGAGTGTAATGGTAATTATCCCCTTTTTGTATTAGCCAGTAAGCAGGTACTTAGTACCTTGTTTAAAGTTAAGCAAAGGTAGCAGGTACACAGCAGTTAGTAATTGATCAAGCCACTGCTGGAGAAACAGAAGGTGTGAACTCTTGTCTCCTGTTACTGATGGGGTTGGCTTAAACAGGAAGCTAATTCTATGTGTATATAGGAAAAGCCCCAGAGAGGCATAGTCAGAATTTCTTGAGACCATAATCTGGTGGAGGCTGAAGTTGATGCTTCCTGGAAGACTGAAGTTGCAGCTGTCTCCAAGGCTGAAGAGGAAAACTCCCCTCCCCGCCCCAGGCTGGAGAAAATGATTTTGATTTTGAAAACCTGGGAGGAGTGATTTTGATTCCAGGAGCCAGCTAAGATCTTCTGGGTACTAGGGCCAGCCAAAATGACAGAGGACTAAGGAGGCATGGCCGTGTTGCCTCCATTCTGTCTATCTGTTTTGATATTGTTTTGCCAGATGCATCTGCTGGTAAAGGACACTGCTGTTGTTGCAAAGGTCTTGGAACCTTGCTGTTGGCTCAGAAGCGCTGAAGAAGGATTTTCTTATAGGTTTACAGAAATCCTGGAAGAGGGTCTTGCTGATGTTTTCAGGGGTTCTGAGACTGTTCAGCAGGCAGAGAGTGAATTGATGAGGACAGTGGCTTTAAGTCCTTTGTCATAAGTGACATACAGCAGTGGCTTTGTTAAGCTTTGTCTCCCCAGGAACAGAGATTGCTGAGAACTTCCCTCAGGTCAAGATGAAGAAAAAAACCTCTCCTTGGGTATTGAATGCTGTGATGAAACTATGGTTTACTAGTGACCTAGGGGTGGGGGGGCTTGTGTATTCTCTAATAATTGTGCCTAGTGATTAATGATACTTAATAACTGATTGCCAAATAAGTGACTGATTGAGTTAACCTAGTTGCCCCAAAAGTGTAAGACTGACTATTATACTCTGAGATGACTGAATGATTGAGTAAGGAGGCAAACCTCTTTAGAGATACCAGATGATTGTTCTTTATTCAAAGCTATTGTCACCACTTTGGTGAAAACCATGTAGCCATTTTAATGATAAGCTGTTGTGAACACTATCTTGTGATTTTCTGTGATAAGTTGTAATATTGTGAATACTGCACCTTGATTTTCTGAGAATGTTTTGCTTTGATTTGTTATAGAATAAATAGAGTGTTCACTATACTGTGTAATCAGAACCTTAAAACCTACTGTTCACAGTAGCATTCTTTTGGAAAGCTGCTCCTGCATGGATTACATGGAGTTGTGCTGAAGCATGGGGAAGTTTTGCTCCTGGAGGATACCTGCCCACCAGTGCACATGGTGGCTTTCCAAGCTCTAGCCTACCATTTCCCCTGCTTGTGCTAAGACACCCCACCACCCTGGAGTTCAGGATCTCCCCTGGTTTGCTGAAATGGCTACTGGCTGGCTAGGATGTCTCCCATCCTGTACTGTTCCCTCTCCATCAGAGCAAGAGGGACCTTTCCCTTTAATCCCCCAAGATTCCCAGGCCACAAGACTGCTGCACTCCATCTTTCTATTGGCTCAACTACTCCAGGGTTTTTCCTGAGACAATATCTTCTGGGCTTTTAGAGGTTAATAAGGGAACGTGAGAGTGACTTACTTCTTACTCTACCATCTTGAGTCCCTTTTCATTCACAAATGGCTAATATGGTCATGCAAAACATTTCCTTCTCAGGGATGTTGTGAAAGAAAACACAGACCAAAAATAAATAAGCAAAAAACCCATCTCCTTGCCTGAAAGATTATGCTCAATCTTACTGGGTAGTTGATCCTTGGTTGCAGTGCTAAAGCACACCTGGGCTTGCTTGTGATGTTAGTGTTTGCTGACTCCACTCTCCTGGGCTTAGACTCTGTACTGCCTCACTTCCCCCTTCCTCAGTGACTCCTAAGCCTGTGGCTGTTTCCAGTAATTCAGGATTTTACTCTGGGTGGGGCAATTATCTCCGGACTTTTCTGGGTCAGGGAGGGGGGATCAGAGCAACTAGGTTTTATTACTCCATCTTGATTTCTAGAAGTTCAGGTATGTAATTTTTAAACATCCAGGCTGTAGGCTGGTAGCCCCAAGAAAAGCTACTGTCCCTGCTGCAGGCTCTGCATTTTCTCTTACCCAGCTCCAATGATCCTCTGTCCTGTGGTGAGGTGGCTACAAATCACCCTTGGGGTAGTGAGCCTGCTGGCTGGCTGGAGCTTCTTCTCAGTCTGCTGTACTGTGCTCTCAGATCCACACTGGTACAGCTCCTGTGTGTTCCACGTTCTCCCTGCCCAGACCTGTGTAGGCACTTTTCTGGTCTGGGAATCTGCCATGCTCTTTCTCCCTATGGGTTCTGTCACTCTTAGATCTGTTCAAATTAACTTTTTAGCTTTTAGCAACCAAATTCTTGCAGGAGCTTGGAAAAGTTACTGCTTCCTTTTCACCATCTTAGCTCTGCCTCTCTACCTGTCTTCCTGTTATGTCAATACTTTAGTTATCTGTGATTTCATCCATTCATCTTCCATAGGCACTTATAACTTTTCCTTCACTTGGCAGTCTGTCTTTGAGAATTGCTGTGGTAAAATAATTCACCTTCTTGTAGCCAATCTGATGATTGAAGCTGTAATGAGGAATTCTTGAACCTGATTCAAATTCAGTTAGGTGTACAAAGGAGGCTCTCTTTAGCAGTGAATGCTATAATAAACAGCATATTATTTAATTCTCTAATAACACATCAGGAAAAAGAACAATTGACTTTCCCAAGCCTCCATATAAATCACCAGCTAGTAGGAAGCCTACTGTATATACCAATTTCTCAAACAGGATGTACCTTGATGAGCAAGAATTGGACTGTGGTAGAGTGAGAGAGGGGGAGGAGTAACATGACAATGGAACCCGGCTAATGGATGAAGTTACATAGGAAAGGCCTTGGGTAAGAAATGTATTGCCAACTGACACAAGCTGGAAGAAATTCCCAAGTTACAGGAGTAATGAAATGTAGATCTTGTGTATGCAATATATTAACTCCCAGGGACAAAGGTCTGATCAATCCACTTTATTTATGACTATAGATGATGAAACTCTCCATTCTCTTCTAAACCCTCTGCAATCTGGTTTCTGATCTCTTCATTCAACTGAAATTGCTCTCTTTCCAATATTACAAGTAATTTCTTGATTGTTAAATTTAATAGTCTTTCCTTAATCCTCATCTTTCTGGACTTCTCTGTTCCTTTTGACACTATTGATCACCTACCACTTGATAATATCTCCTCTCTGGGGTTTGGTGACATTGCTCTCTTTTGGCTCCAAGACAGAACTCATTATCATCTTTTCACACAGGACCACACCTTTTCCAAATATTCCTATTGCTTACATGGGCACTACAATCATCCCAGTCACACAAGTTTTCTAACTCGGTGTCATTTTTGACTCATATCTCTCTCACTCCACGTATCTAATCAGTTGCCATTTTCCCCAATTTCCACAATCTCTCTTGTCTATTCTCCTGATCTTCATTCATAGCCACCACCATATCTCAGGATCTCATAATTTCTTCTCTTAAATACTACAAAAAGTTTCTAATTTGTTTTTCTGATTTACCTCACCCCAACCCAATCCATCCTCTTAAAATATGTCAAAGTAATTTTCATAAATAGATTTGATCATGTCACCCCCAACACCTTCTCCATAATTTTCTGTGACTCTCTGTTTTCTCCTCCATTAGAATGCAAGATCCTTGAGTGTAGGGATAATAATAGTATTAATAATAATAGTTATTTTTTACTATAATATTATAGCTAGTATTTATATAGCACTTTGATATGTAAATATTTTTATATAGCACTTTAGTGTGCAACCATTACATATTTATCTCATTTAATCCTCATATCAAGCCTGTGAGGTGGATACTGTTATTTAGACATGAGAAAACTAAGTCTAAGAGATACGAAGTGACTTACTCAGAGTCATACAGCCAGTACGTACCTAGGAAGTACCTAGGCCCCATTCTGATTGAACATTCTACATGGTGATCATCCCCTCCAGGGCTTGTGTTACAGGTATATCAATCAGCAGTTCTCTCTTGGGTGCACCCCATCTTTGTGCCCAGCTCACCATGGAGACAGAAGGGAGCTCACAGACAGGTTAAGAACAACCCACCAAGACAACCAAGAACTGATTGATAAACTTCAGAGTCCTAACTACAGGATGAATAGAAGTTCAGAGAATCCTAGAACTCCAAGGGACCTTGAAAATTCAGCTCATCTAACCTTTCTTTGTCTATGGGGAGACCAAAGCTAGAGAACTGGTGACTTGCTCATTTTATTATATGTATCAGACTGTGTAATTACATTTGAAATCATGTGGTTCAGGATCAAAGCAGCACCGTGGACCTGGAAAATCAGAGCAGGGCTTGTGGAGCATATGGGACATAGAGAAGGCAGGAGGAATTCCAGCCACCTCTCTACCCTTCCATCCTTCCTCCACAAAGAAAAGATAGTTGCAGAGAATCTGGTGTCCCTTTTCCCTTTATAGATGTAATTCACTAAGACAAGATTTGAACTGAGGTATTCCTGATTCCCAGTACAAACTTGAATCCCCTGTGATTGGCACCAATTAGCTTGACCCAGCCACAAGCAATTGATGTTTTTCCAATTAGTTAGATCTGATTTTATTTGTATGAAAAAATGTTTTGTAGTTGTGTTCATAAAGGTGCTCTGTTCGTTTTGGCAAGTAGATTCCAAATATTTTATGATATCTACAGTAACTTTAAATGGGGTTTCTCTTACTATCTCTTGCTGTTGGACTTTGTTGGAAATATATAGGAATGCTGAGGATTTATGTGGGTTTATTTTATATCCTTCAACTTTGCTAAATTTATTTATTGTCTCAAGAAGTTTTTACTTGATTCTATCCTATTAAAAACACTAGACAGTATAGGAATAAATGGAGTTTTCCTTAGAATGAGAGGGATGATATTTTAAAAGGTGAGATTAATAGTTAGGAGAGGAATAGAATGAAAGGAGACAGGGAGACACAGAATAGGATCAATCATTTCATATAGAAGAGGCAAGAGATAACTGTCACAATGGAGGGGAAGAACAGGAAGGCAAAAAGGAAGTGAGTTAACCTTACTTTCATTGAATTTGGCTCAGGGAGGGAATGACAGACACTCTGAAATGGGTATCTTGCCCTGCAGGAGAGTAGGAGGAAAGGGGATGAGAGGGGGGGGATGATGGAGGGGAGGGCAGGTTGGGGGCAGGGTTGTTAGAAGCACACACTTCTGTAAAGGGACAGGGACCAAGTAGAGAATAGAACAATGGGAGGGCAGGATAGAAAGGAGGGAAATATAGTCAGTGTTACACAATATGTCCATTGTGGAGATGTTCTGCAAAACTACACATGTACAGCCTGTATTGAATTCCTTGTCTTTCCAGTGGGAGTGGGTGACTGTAACGATACTAGGATTTGAAGATCTTCCACGCCCCTTGAGCTTGCTGACGGAGCAGGAAGGGGTGGAGCAAGAGAACGACGGAACCAAGCTAGTCTCTGTGCAGTGCAGACTGGAAGCGGCGTCAGAGGCAGTGGCTGCAGCTG
>JAQQSV010006857.1:0-14171 GCA_028646515.1 Pseudochirops corinnae
CCAATTATGATGGTACCTGAAATTCCATCATCAGAGAGAAGGAAATGTTTTATCTCTTCCCAGACTTTAAGGTTCAGAAAAAAACCTTTGAATTTCAGAATTTCTAAGTTGGAAGGGACTTCAGAGAATTCTGTAGTTAAATCTAAAACTGAATTGCCCAGTGAGTGACCATGCATTTTTTTCTTGAAGACCTAAAGTAAGAATCAGTTCATTGTCTCCAACAGCAACTTGATTCTCTTTTGATATCATTCTAATTGTTAAAGAAGAGAAAAGCAAGGGAGCCCTCCATGCCCTAGGCTAGTATGAAATTGTTATTAAAAGATTAAGAGATTAGCAGTCAGGAGATAACAGGAAACAATTCAGTGGAAAATGAAAAAAAAATAATAAAACATAGTCCAAGGTGCCAAGAGAGATAGGCTAGAGGTCTAGCTCCATCACTTACTACTATTCCTGTAAATTTCAGTAAATTTGTCTCCCTCTGTCAGCCTCAGTTTTCTCAACTATGAAATAGGGGAAACAACACTTGATAGCCTCCCTTCAAGCATTGTGAAAAAAGTGTCAGTTCAGTAAATCTTAAGGCATTAGGCAAATACGAGTTATAATAATACTAATAGCACTTATATAGAATTTTAAGGTTTTCAAAGATTTGAGCAATATTGCCTCATTTAATCCTCTCAACCACTTTGGAAAAGAGGTGTTATTATTATCTTCAATGTATAGATGAATAAACTGAGGCAGAAAGAGGTTGAATGCCTTACTTAGGGTCACACAGCTAGTGTCTGTGTCCAAATCTGAATTCAGGTTTTCCTGATTCCAGATCTAACACTGCCTACTGTGCTACCTTCAGCTGCCTGGCTTATTATTGGGCTAACAACAAGTTAAATTAATAGGTGCAAAGCCTTATAAAGTTACCTGAAGTCAGGCCAGACAACATACTCAAGGAAAGTTAGAAACGTAATGTGGCAAATTTTAGAACAGGAAACTCCTAGTTTTTTAGGGGAAACAAATGAATTTTCTGAAGAAAAGATCCATATCACCATCCATCCTCAGTCATCGCAACACATCCTTTCCTACAAGGTCTTCTTTGCCTATGGTAAGTGGCTCCAGTAGATTCCAACACCGCTTTCAAAGCAGACTTAAGAAACACTAAGAGAGAATGTTTGGTATGGTGATTATGGAGAATTGTGGAATGACTTACATGAACATAACAAGAGGTGAAATAAGCAGAGCCAAAAAACAATATGTATAACAAGCACAAAAATGTTTATGGCAAGAACAACAACCACACAATAATTGAAACTGAATGTTGCAAAATCGCAAGGAGCAAACTTGGCTTTTAGACAAGAAACTGTCATTGAACATATTTGCTAGACTAATGAAAATATCAACTACTATCGAGGTCAGTAAAACCTAAGCTCCTTGAGGGAAGGGAGGGTTTTCTTTTGTCTATATCTTAGTGCCTTGCATAGAGCATGTTCTTAATAAATGCTGTTGAATTGAACTGAGTATCATTCCTTTTATTCTGATATAAAAGACAGGACAGGGTTCTTAATTAGAAATGGAGTCTCTGATATATTTAGAAAACACTGATTGAAGAGATATGAGAATGTACCTCTCCTTACTTCTTTGCAGAAGTGGGGGGAATGTGGCGCATTGTTGTAGAAGATTGAATATAATGTATGTTTAATGTGCTGATTTGTTTTCTTTTAATATTTGCTAAAGGGGGATAGTTCTCTGGGAGGGGAAGGGAAAGAGTATAAGGGGAAATCTAGGTCAAATATGTCAGTCATTTGGTTCACAGGTTACATGTGGCCTACAACACTCCCAAATGTGGTTCAAACCAGATTAAAAGGTAGTTTCTATCTGATTTTAATGTGTTGATATATTAATAAATAAGAAATAAACAAACATGGGTGGTTTTCTAAGTCAATATGTAACCCACAGGATCCTTATGTATGGTAAAGTAGTCCCTGTTTCTTTTTGAGTTTGACACCACTTATCTAGATGGTCTAAAACTGAAATGATAGCAACAAATATTACTTTTTAAGGGAGGATCTTTAAGAGTGGCTGCTGGGTCACCAGAAGAATAGGTAGGAGAGAACACAATCTGTGACTTGACCTGGCGATTCCTTATATAAAAAAGGAGAATCTGGATCTTAAAAACTGAGTGCCCGTTTCATGAATAGTTCTGGATGGAAGATACCATTGAAAAGGGCAGTGGCCCTTTGGTGGCCTCACTCATGGTTTAGTGGGGGTAAAAAATACAATAGAAAACAAGCTCCTATTTTGGTTCTGCAACTAAAGGTGGAACTTTGAACAAATTATTTCACCTATCTGGGCCTCAGTTTCTTTATCCTTAATATCAGAGATGCTGTAGAATGTCAATTCCTTGAGAACAGGAGCTATTTCATTTTTATCTTTGTAAATTCAGTGCCTGCCATATTATATGTGCTTAATAAATATGTGTTTAAAGACATGTATCATAGATTTAGAGCCAGGAAGGGGCCCTAATCCCTTCATTTTAGAGATAAGGAAATTCAGATACAATGACTTGCCCAGGGTCAAACAGTAAGTATCTGAGGTAGGATTTGAACCCAGATCTTCTTGACTCTGCATCAAATGCTCTATTCAGTGCACTACACTGCTTCTTGTAACACTTTTCAGTTTTACAAAATATGTTAACAATAACCATAAAAGGAAGGTATTACAAGACTTTTTATTACTCCCCTTTTTTCAGATGAGGAAAGAGGTTCAGATTACGTGACTCACAGAAGATAACAAAGCTAGTAATTTTGTGGCCACACCTTGAACCCAGATACTCTGACTCTAAATATAGTGATCATCCTACTTCTCTGGAATAAATTACTAGATGATATTTTCTTATTATAATCATAAAATTCTAAGTGATGTGTGTGATTATTATTCCCATTTTACAGAGGAGGAAATTAAGGCAGACAGAGGTTAAAGTACTTGCCCAGACTCACATAGTTAGTATATGTCTGAAGTTGAACTCAGGTCTATCCTGATTCCAATCCCAGCATTCTCTTCACTGTACCACCTAGATGCCTCTAAATGTATAGTAAGAGAGTCAAGAGAAAAATGGAAATCATAATGAAGAGGAGGATCTGTATTTAGGAGTGTCTTAGTTTTGGCCAAAGTGGGAGGGGGTTGACTTCCTGATATCTGAGGTCAATTTTGACTCCCAGACTATGTTTCTATGATAAAGAGTAAGATATGAGACCTTCAAACACAGACTAGAACCCAGGAAACTGCCTTATAACTACTAAATTATTTCAAATTCTGGCACTGAAATTTTAGATAGAAAAATTGTACTGTTTGACTATTTTCTTTACTAATGGAAGTATTGCAGTTTATACTAATCTACAGTAGAATTTAAGCTCCTTGAGGGCAGGGAGTTTTTTCTTTTGCCTCTGTATCTTTTCTGCCCAGCATGGTACCTTGCCTACAGAAGAAATTTAATACAGCCTTGTTGAATTGAATTTCCTATCACTTGTTTATTCGAATATATAAAACAATAGGATTGGGTTCTTAATAAAAACTATGTTTTTAATACATTTAGAGAACATTGAGTGACTCGAATAATCATGTTTTCCCCCATTCCTTCTTTTGTTCTTAGCTTAGATTGAAAAGAGAAAAAAAAAATGTTCTTCCACCACTTTCCAGGGAGCTCACCTTTCTGCCACAAACAATACAGTTTTGAAGGTTTTGTTATCCTGGTCACTTCAGTTAATAATTGCTCCCCATATATCACTTTGCAAGATGCCAAGTGCTGAGATTACTATGAGGAGATACACAGAACAGCTATAAATTAGAACGCTACAGTCTGTGGCTGAGGGAGTCTGCAATAAGCCAGCAAAAGGTTTGCAAGTGCTGAGAAAACAACTCGGCACTATTTTAGCTTTCTGAATGACACCCATGAGGCTCTAGCAAGAGCAAAGGTGAGTGAGCTCATCTGCAACATTCATTGGTGTCTGGGGGAAACTTCCCTACCTCCACTCTTTTGCTAATACTTTCTACCTGCCTGGCAGGACTTTTCCGATAATTCTATCAGTTGAAAACCAAACTATCCTTCCAGGCCCAAACCAAATGAATTCTCTGTGAAGCCTACCCTGATCTATTCCAATGCACACAGAAGAAATTGACTTCTCCCTTATATCACCTGGCATACTTGTCTTATGTCATTTCACATTGTACCCAGTATCATCTGTATTTGTGAAAATGTTTTATTCTCCCCTCCCCTTCCCATTATTGTTAATTCCCTGAGGAGAGGGATTCTTGCTTATTAATGTATATCCTCTAATTCAACAAAGTGCCTTGAATATAATAGGAAATTACTAAAGATTTGTTGAATTGAGTTAAACATTTTTCAAAGAAAATAATTCTAAGAATCAAAGACAGGCATGATTTGTTTGTTTTTGTTTTTCTTCTCTGGCTCCCTTTTGTTAGTTTAAGACAGTTTAAAACTCACCTGCATCTCAAAAAAGTCTCACATTTTTCTGTCACCTATCCTAAAGTCACCATATACATGTTATTTATAAGTCAGTACATGATTTCCAGAGACAGCTTGGCATAACCGATTGAATACTAAGTTTAGGGTAAGAAAGATGCAGGTTTAGACCCTGTTGTTGACATTGTGTGACCTGGAACAAGTCACTTAAACCTTTATATTCTAGTCAGTAAGAGTAGATAAACCGGATTCAGAACACCTGGGTTAAAATCCCAACTATGATGCTTATTACTCTTGTAATAATGTTGAAACAGCAAGGTGTCATAGTGGAAGGAAAGCTAGGTCTGGAGAAAAGAAGATCTGAGTTCAAGTCTGGTCTCAGATACTCACTAGCAGTATGATCCTAGACAAGTTATTTAGCCTCTATCTGGCTCACTTTCCTTGACTGTAAAATGTTGATAATAGGCATTGACTTCATAGGATTGTTGTGACGATCAAATGAAATAATATTTATGAAGTTTAATAAATATTTCTTTCCTTCCTTCTTTCCTCCTTCCTTCCTTCCTTTCTTCCTCCTTCCCTCCTTCCTTCTGTGTAACCTTTTTTCCCCTCCCTTTAGATCTCAGTTTCCTCATATTGAAAATAAGAAAGTTTGGATAAATGACCTTTGAGGTCCTTTCTAGATCTAAAGTCATGATTCTATAAGTCCCTAGAACTTATCTACTAAGTCATACACAGGTTTCCATTCATTCTCAAGCCAAAAAAACAAAAACTAGAAGATCCTTTAAGTAAAAGAAGATTCATTGACTAATTTCCTCCAGTACTTTATTGTTGTTCAGTCATGTCCGACTTTTCATGACCCTCTTTTGGGTTTTCTTGGCAAAGATACTAGAATAGTTCACCATTTCCTTCTCCACATCATTTTACAGATGAGGAAACTGAGGCCAACAATGTTAAGTGACTCACCCAGGGTCATACAGCTAGTAAGTATCTGAGGTCAGATTTGAACTCAGGAATATAAGTCTTTGTGACTCCAGGGTCCATTTCTTAAGTTATTCTAAAGTAGTAAGGAAACCTTTAGTCTGGCTCAAGGACCAAGTCAAGGTCAGAGATGGGACTGTTTTTCATCCATGGATGAATGACTACTACAGGTTTATGAAGGATAGAGGGGATCTAGATATAGAAGGGTGAGAAAAAATTTCTTTCCCTTCCTTCAATGTTTTTCTTCTTTTCAGAAAATGTGTTTCTGTACCCTAAGAAACCAAAAGGGACAAACTGAAGTGAGTTTTTAAGATTTCCTTCAAAAAACTCTTCAACAAAAGTCCCAAAACAATACGTCTTTAAGCCGGGCAAATTTTGTATCTTCTACTGTAACTATAACATAAATTACAGTCATAGAACCATCAAGTGAAAGAATCAAAATAATTTCGATGCAGAAGTGACTTTACAGATATGAATTAGTCACTCAGATTACAGTGAGACTTGGAACCATTTCATTTTCTTCCAACTTCAGAATTCTGTAAACTATACAAGAAGTGATCATTTTACCTCTGGGGGCATCAATATCCTCCTCTCTAAAAGCAGAGGTTTTGACTACATGATCTCTAAGGTTTCTTTTACTTCTAACACTCGAAAAACTTGAAGGTCGTTGCTAGTCTTCCTCCTCTTAAAAGTCACCCTTTCTAAAGTGTTCTAGGATTCCAAGCAGGCAGTTGAGCATAGACAATACCAGAGTTCTCTACTTTGTTCTTTCCAGTGCTTTTTTTGTTGCCCTTCCCCATTTCCAAAGCTTTGGGAATTGTTTCTGTGGAATAGAGGGGATTGAATTCAATTTTTTTTTTTAAGTATTCAACTGGCACAGTGAATAGAGCACTGGCCCTGGAGTCAGGAGGATGTGAGTTCAAATCCTGAGTTCAAATAATTTAACACTTACCAGCCATGTGACCTTGGGCAAGTCACTTAACCCCAATTGCCCCTCCAAAAAATAAAAGCAAAAAAAAAATCATCTAACCTAGACCTCAAAGACCATTTGCATAGTGGATATTTATTAATTCTCTATACCCACATAAGGGATAGAGTTAGTGAGATCTAGGGAGAAGAAAAATCCTGGTCTTTTTGGTTTCCAGTTGCAAGAATGAAGACTCAGGTATCATAATTCTCTTAAGATTCCTCAGTAGGTAGAAAGAATCTAAGGAGAAACTAGAATGTAGAGCAAACCACTCCAGTATCTTTGTCAAGAAAACCCCAAATGGAGTCACAAAGAGTTAGACACAACTGAAATGACTGAACAACAACAAACAAGGAGCCAACACCTTGATCATCTTTCTATGCCCAGATTACTCACAAGAGACTTCAGGGAATTTCCCCTTGGGTGAGATCTGGGACTCTCTCTCTCTCGGTTGAACTGAGATATCCAACTCCTGATGAGAAAGCTCATCTACTCTGTTAACTGTCTGGTATACATCGTCATCTGTATACCTTGTATGATTTTTGTTTGTTATCAGTTTGGATACAGATGTTAATTTTCTGTTCACAATGCTTGCTCATTGTGTAACTTGGCATTGGGTGGAAAAGGAATCAGGTCTTGGAAAACACATGCGTGTATATACATACATACATGTATGTATATATATGTATGTACATATATGTAACATGTGCATATAGTGTGTGTGTGTGTGTGTATACACACACAGAAAGCTAGTTTGCTCAGTGAATAGAGCACTGGTCTTGGAATTAGGAAGACTCATCTTCATGAATTCAAATCTGACCTCAGACACTGTCTGGGTGACCCTGGCCAAGACGTTTAACTCTGTTTACAGCTTCCTCAACTGCAAAATGATCTGGAAAAAGAAATAACAATCTCCTCTCCTTTCAGGGCAGCTATAATTTTAGCTATCAGTAAAAATTTGATGGGTCATTTTGATTAGCAGTGATAGCTTTCAGCTAATTTGAGAGAATCCCCTCCCCTTTTGTGTGTGTCTGTGCCCCAAGGTGATCATAACATTCTCCTTAGAAGCTTTTACTTTTCCCCAAGGACATATGTATACACAATAAATGACATCTTAGAGAAACTGGTTTCTTTTTGATAACTTAGTAGAAACAGTTGAAGGGACTGAGCTTGAAAACTGTGGCATCAGGATTGAAGCTACTTGCGTGAGGAGGTTGTAGCAGGGACCTAGAGCAGCCTGCTGCATCTGCACACCAAAAGTCTGGGAGCTCCAGCTGTTGGAGCATCAATAAGTTCTTTGGGAATCTCATGACTACCACTCAATGAGCTTGTCTTTTCTCTGAGGCCAATGCTTCCTTTTAAAAATTTCTTGCTCTTCACTTCTTACTTAGAGAAACGACAAGCTGAGTATTCAGTCACAGGCCTATGATTCACCAAGATTCAAATAGATAAGCACCACTGAACCCCTGATTGGATATCTAATGTGCATTAACAACTATGTATACTATAAAACACATACAAAATAAAATAGAAATTTAAAAAATAATCAGATCAGAAAGCATATAATGTTTGATTCAAGACTCATTAGGGAACAAATGGAGTTTATTGAGTGTGGAAACAAAGGAATCAAACCTGTGCTTTGAGAAAATCACTTTGGCAACAGTATGGAGGATCTGGAGAAGAGAGAGATTTAAAGCAGGTACATTATTTAGGGAGCTATCATTATGACGGTCCAACTGGGTGATGATAACAGTATGTCAAAGGATAAGGTATGTGAGTGGAAGAAAAGGGATAAATGCAAGAGATGCAATGAAGATAAAAAACAACCAGCCTTAGTATCCTTCTAGCTATGTGAAGCAAGGGAAAGAGAGTAGATAAAGATATTAGCAGTCTGAGAACTAAAGTGACTAGAATTATCAATCAATTAGTAAGTAATTTTTAAAGGCTTACTATGAACCAAACACAGTGCCAAGCACTGAGGATACAGCTACAAAGAATGAAACAATCCCTACTAGCAAAGTAGTCTCCCGATAGGACCTTCACAGGAGTAGGGAAGTTGGGAAAAGAGGCAGATTTGGGGGAGAAGGTAACAGAAGAGGACAGCCATGAAGAACCCCCCCTCCAACCCATTCATTCCTGCTTATCTTGTGTTGCTCATTCTTTTCCCCACACAAATTTAAGGTGTGTAGAGGGATGAGGTTCTTATTAAGTGGCTACTCTTCCCAGAAATTAGGGCTCACTCACTGAGGGTGCAACAGGGAAGTGCTGGCCACTCAAGATAGTTTACAAAAGCTAATTATTAAATTTTCAATGCAATTGAACATTTACACTATGGAAATCAGCAAATGATACAAATCCTGGCTTGATTTATTGTTTTGTTGATTGCCTAGAGTTAAGAAAGTGATGGAGAAAATGTTAATAGTTAAGATTAAACTCAAAAGTGTTTTTTTCTCTGTATTGTTAAACATTTAATAGAGCACCCTTGGGATATGAGCCACATGCCAGAAGCAGGAATTGATTAGGAGAGGAGAGCATATGGACTTTGGGGAGAGGGCCAAGGAATTTTCCTTGCTCAGCTTTTTATGGTGCCTGGCTTGTGGTTAGATTTTTAAATGCCTTGAAGGCTGACCCCCACCACAGCCACAGGGAAGTCAGCTAAGGACAGGGACAAACGGGATGTGTGTGCTAAGTGATGATGAATGAAGGAGATCGTATAATTATTATGGAGATATGCCAACTACTGGTTATTGTGGGAAAGGTTCCTAAAAATCCATCTTCCTGCCTTCTGATTGGTTCCATCATTTTCCCAACTCCAGGCAATCAACAACTCCTTGGAGTTTCATTTTGGCCCTCAGTAAGCATCTGACCCTCATTTGGAGGGCATTGCTACAGATAATAAAGAAAAAATGAAGATTTTTGAGTAGTGCCATTACATTCTGAGATATATTCTGCCATAAGACTATTTTGGCAGCTGTATTAAGTATAGATCATAGAAGAAAGAGACTAGAAGCCAGGAGTCTAATTAGGAATCCAGATGAAATATAAGAGCCTGAACTAGAGTGATGCTTATGTGAATGGGGAGAAGAGGTCAGAATCATAAGAGGTTACAGAAGTAGAATCAATAAGAGCTGGCAACAGATTGGATATGGTTGTCAGGTGTTGAGGATGACTAGGAGTATGTATATCTGAGTAACTGGAAAGATAATGGTACACTGAACAGAAAAAGTTAACTGTGAAGGAAGGACAGATTTGGGTGGATGACCTCTGATACATAGATACAGTAGAGACACTGATCAATGAGGGCCTGGTCCTTAGAGCATGGTCAGATCTGCCTTTCCTGCTAAGCTATACAGAACATATACAAACTGTACCCAACTATTTCTTATCCAACATGTGGGGGTCTGGTAAGCCTACCTCTGATTATGAGCAACTGTGGGACTGTCAGTATGTGAGGATAAAGAGTAAGCTGTTTGGCTATGGAGACAGATAGACCAATGCCATCTAACTTGCTCAATTGGAACTTAAAATGTGATCTGCTCCTCTCGTATCCATTTTCATTCCCTTCCTTTCCTGGTAGTAAATGATGAAGAACTGCTATGAGGTACTAGATGTGGGAAAGTAGCAGTAGTAGTAGTAGTAGTAGTAGTAGTAGTAGTAGTAGTAGTAGTAGCAGTAGTAGTAGTAGTAGTAGTACTAGCAGCAAAAGCAGCTTCTAGTATTTATATAAGGCTTTAAGATTTATAAAGTGCTTTACAAATTTCATTTATCCTCACAACCACCATGAGATAGGTGCTATTATCATTCCTTTTTTTTTTTTTTTGCAGATGAGGAAACTGAGGAAAACAGTGGTTGTCACTTTTCCAGGGTCACACAACTAGGGAATGTCTAAGTCCAGATTTGAACTAAGGTCTTCTGGACTTCAGGTCCATCCCAGTATTCACTCCCTGCTACTTTATCTTCCACCTTGTTGACTAGAGTCTGTCAGCATGATTCTTCTTGTGTGTGTGTGTGTGTGTGTGTGTGTGTGTGTGCGTGCATGTGTGTGTGTTTACTGTTTCCTGATCGTAGGTGAATGAATATTCTGAAAAAGCTTGCCTAGGTGACCAAGAGATGGATCAGAGTGATCAGAATTTCTATAGACTCCAGGAGCAGAGTCTGCGACATTTGGAGTAGCCAACCACAGAAAGAGCGCTTGTGAATAATGATGTAAAGATAGTCCCCTAACAGCAGCTTCTGAGATCATGGCCTGTCATGACTGAAATAAATGGTGGCCACCGGGACAAAAATAACTTTGAACACTGAGTACTCCAAAGTGACACTTATAAAATTTGCATACCCTTGGGCAAGTTAAGCTTCCTTAGACTCAGTTTTCTCATCTAAGAAACAGTCAATAATCCCTGCATTATTCAATCATGAAATCAAATGAAATATTGAATTTAAATTACATAATAAACATATAGCACTATATGAAAATCAGTTATTATTATTTTTAAGATGGCAGGTTAGTGGATGGGGGGCCAATTTGGAAGTTAATAAGATCTGTGTTTACATACTACTTCTTTTTTTTTTTTTTTTGCTTTTTGGAGGGCAACTGGGTTAAGTGACTGACCCAAGGTCATGTGGCTAGTTAAGAGTTAAGTGTCCGAGGCCACATTTGAACTCAGGTCCTCCTGAGGGCCAGTGATCTATTCACTGTGCCACCTAGCTGTCCCACTTTCCTATAACTTTTGAGGAAAGACTACAGTCCACTCAAGAGTTGATAAAGAATACATCAACAATGAAAAAAATTGCATTCATTTAAGTAACAGTATTCAGTGGTATTGTTTAAAGATTCCAGTGGACTCTTATTTTAAATGTTCATAGTTCAGTCACTCTCTCTAAATTTAAGAACTTAGGGAAATGTATTGACTTATTCAGGATGCTAAGGTCCTATTTCGTATCACTTGACCATAATCTGTAGAATGATGAGAATGTAGAAGGTCATTAGCTCATTGACAAATGCATACTTACAGTAATTAGTTCTATCAGGCTGGCTGTGAAAGCTGGACAATACACCTTAGAATCAACTATCACCTAAATACTGCTTAGGGTTAAAGAATCATAGCTTTAAAGTTAGGAGGGACTTCAGAGGTCATCTACAGCAAACCTCTCATTTTGCAGATGAAGAAACTGAGGCCCAGGACAGTAAAATGCCTAAGCTTACAATGGACTTCTGAATCAAGTCAATTCTCTTATAGCCACATCCAATTACCTTTGTCCACACTATTTGGATAGAGACAATCTTGATAAAGCTATTGTTCATCTAAAAGTAGATTTCATTGACAAAAAGCACCAAGATAGGAGAAATATAACCCCGACTGAACTCCATCTGGTCAGACCACGCCTGATATTTAGTTTGAGGACCACAATTAAGGAAGGAAATTAACCATCTGGATAAGCCTAGAGGTAAAAAAAAGATAATGATAACAATAACAATAATGAGGAAGAGAGGACAGAGAGCCTGGATACCTTGTTATATGAGATAAAGTTGAAGGTTTTATCTATTTAACTACCAATCTATATACATACACACACACATATGCGTCTGTGTGTGTGTGTATGTGGCGGGGGGAGAGAGAAAAAGAGAGAGAGAGAGAGAGAGAGAGAGAGATCTCTATGAAGGCAGCATAATACAGTGTTAAAATCACTAGATCTAGATTCTAGGGCCCTGGTTCTCAATCTTGCCTGTACTGTCTTGGTCAATTTACCAGCTTTCAAGGTCTCTGTTCTGTTTCCTCATCTGTAAAATGAAGTAGTTGCGCTAGATGGCCTTTGAGATCATTTCCAGCTATAGATCTAGGATCTTATTAGAAAGAAGAAACCCACTAAGTGCTAAATGTCACTTAGCACTTTAAGGTTTGCAAAGGGCTTTCCAAATGTCATCTCATTTAATCCTCACAATAACCTTGGCTGGTAGGTGGGGTAAGTATTATTATCCCCACTTTGTAGTGAAAGGGAAAAAGAATAAGCATTTTAGTGAACACTTACTATGTGCCAGCAACTGTGTGAAGTGTTTTTTCAAATTTTATCATATTTTATCCTCACAACAACGCTGTGAGACATCCCTGCAATGTAGAAACCATTATTGCCCTTAACTGAGGAAACTCAGGCAAACTGAGGCTAAGTGATTGTAATGCCATGCACGAGCAGCTTCCTAAAAGAATGTTACTATGAACAGCTTTTAAGGTTCTGATTAGACAGTATAGTGAACACTCCATTTATTCAAGAATAACTCAAAGGAAAACATTTACAACAAATCAAGATACAATATACACAACATTACATCTTATCACAGAAAATCACAATATAGTGTTTACAACAGCTTGCCATTAAAATCGCCACATAGTTTTCATTATACTGTCCACAGTATTTAGAACAAAGAACAAAAGAACAATCATCTGGTATCCCTAAGGAGGTTTGCCTCCTTACTCAGTCATACAGTCATCTCAAAATACAATAATCAGTCTTCCACTCATGGGGCAATCATAGATTAACATAATCAGTCACTTATCTAGCAATCAGTCACTAAGTATTGTTAACCACTAAATACAACCATTAGAAAATTACTTAAATCCTCCACCCCTTGGTCTCTACTAAACTTCAATTTCATCACAGCATTCAATATCCAAGGAGAGGCCTTTTCTTCATCTTGAGTCTGGATGGTCTCTCAGATTCCCTGGATCCCCTTCCATGGTCCATGCTCCTACCTGAATCCACCAAACAGTGGTGGGTTCAGAGGCAAACAGCTCCCAGGTTCTTGTCCAGTCCTCCAGGCAGTTCCTGCTACACACTGAAGTTCACAGGCAGTTCCTGCTACACACTGAAGTTCACAGAGTACAGCACATCTCAAAAACCTTCAGAACTTCTGTTCCTGGAACTCAACCAAGCCACAAACAAACAAAATATTGTCCCAGTCATGCTTCAGTCCTCCAGCAGTTCAGCTGGCCCTAGGACCCAGAAGAAATCTCAGCCTGCCAGGTGGCCTTCTCGGCAGCAACTTCGCCTTCACCAGATTCTGATCTCAAGGAAATCCTCTCTCAGCTCTCAGTCAGCTTCCAGATGCTCACTGAGAGAAATTCTCTCTCTCCTCCACCAGAAGCCCAGCAAGAGAAAAAATTCTAATTCTGACTGTCCTCTGGGGCTCTTCTTATATACACACAAAGCATTGGCTTCCTATTTCAGCCAAACCCTTCCTCCTATGTCAGCAACAGGAGACAGAGTTCACACCCTCTGCCTCTTAGCCACAAAGCTTTGATTAGTTACTAAGAGCTAAGTACCTGGTTATTTGACATAACAAAAAGGGGTATTCAAATTTAAATTAATTACCATTACAGTGATTTGCCCAAATCACACAGCTATTAAGTGTCTGAGGTAAAATTTGAATGCAGGTCACCCTGATTCCAGGGCCTCTACTCTATCTACG
Source organism: Pseudochirops corinnae (assembly GCA_028646515.1). Taxonomy (NCBI): domain Eukaryota; kingdom Metazoa; phylum Chordata; class Mammalia; order Diprotodontia; family Pseudocheiridae; genus Pseudochirops; species Pseudochirops corinnae. Next base: position 13,879 of record JAQQSV010006857.1, read on the forward strand.
TTACCACCTACCTGCCTCAAAATATCTATCTTAAAACATCTGAAAGGTTGTCTATCATGTGGAATCAGATCAAGAAAATCCCTAGTGCCTATCACAGTGCCCAGAAGTTCAAGGAATGTCTGTTGAATGACCTTAGAAGTCATCTACTTGGGGGCGGAGCCAAGATGGCGGCATAGCAGCAGCAATATATTGCAGCTCTCACATAGCCACCCCAAAATACCCATAAAATAGGACTCTGGAGCAATCCTAGAACTTCAAAACACACACAAAGATACTTCCCACTAAAGTCAGCT